>OX465109.1:8348162-8565140 GCA_949987565.1 Luidia sarsii | reverse complement strand
CTTTTTCCTTCTCCTTCTTCCCCTCCTTCTCCTTCTCCTTCTCCTTCCCCTTCCCCTTCCCCTTCCATTCTCCTCCTCCTCCTCCTCGTCCTCTTATAACTGTTTGTGGTTTGGGTGTCCTCCAATGACCAGGCCTACAGATGACGTTATTCCTGGAGCAGTCTGAGTACATCAGTGTGTATGGGCAGGAGGCTGGTGTGCGGGTAGCTATCAACCCACCCCACATCAAGCCCACGCCTGCCGATAGCGGCGTGACAGTCACACCAGGAACGGTCACCTCCGTGGGTCTCCGATATGTAAGTCACGCCCGCTCCCTCCAAAACTGGCACCCGGGCTTGATTTCGCAAAGCCTCGCGATGCATCGTAACTCAAGTTAGGATGAATAACCCATCATATGTTGCGACATAAGCCGGCCATGTTGTTTGTGTGGATCGCTCATTGTCTTGCGATTGATCGTAAGTTACAATGAGTTTGGTGAAATCGACTACAGGTCCCAAATGATGTCACACTCTCAAGATGCTCGTTTTATAAACCTTGCTGATTTTTTTTTATGAATGTTCGGTGTTTGAAACCGATTAAGACCCACATACAATTCTACAGCCTGGGGCTTTTAGTCGCAATTAAAAGTCATCAATTGATATTTTTTACCAGCCTTGCCAAATAATGCCGCACATCATTAGTCTGCATCTTTGGAACAAACTGTTATCCAATGTTACAGTTTTAATTCATTGTTTGTCGTTTGCAGAACTACGTTGTCCGCAAAGGGCCACCGTACGGAAAGTGCAAAAAGACAGTCAAGAAGACCAAGGTCATGTCGGAGGGAGAGATTCGGTTAAGTTCGGAAGCAGAGCGCTACGACCGCGCGGTGAGTGTCAGACATTCGCCGCACAATCCCGCCCGCAGAAAGGGCGAGCCGAGTTTCAAATCCCATGCCACTCACCATAGGCCCTTTTTCGTATCCGTGGATCAGGCTCGGGCTCAGGCTTCGTCTGACAAAACCTGAAAAATCCAGCTTTTGGCCCCAGTTACTTGGTAAATACTCCGTACCTATCAAGCTAACAAACTTTCAAATTCGGAAACAAACCACGACCTGGATTGTCAGGTTTTGTCAGACGGAGACGAAGCCTGAGCCCGAGCCTAAGCCTTTATTTCGTAAACAGCCTTAGGCCATGGCACTCCAAATAGGAGTCAAAGGTCAGGACAGAGTTCATCAGCTCCTTCCAGTTTATCGGTGAACCTTTCGTCCATGGCCACCGTGATTTTTTTTTCTTCAAATTCTCAATTTGACCTGTGAGGGCACAAATTGAATACCGTAGATATGAATATTCACCAATTTATAGATATGAATATAAATTTGGTTGTATTGTATATGACAGTCCTGTCTGGAGACCTGCCTTCACGGCTACATACGCGACTACTGTCAGTGTTCGGACACCATACAGCTGAACGGACCGCGCTGCAAGATGCTGAACACCACGCAGGGTGAGTTTATAACCCGGCCTGACGTCACGCAGAGGTCATCGTGTCACTTCCCTGTCTGTCGGGCATACGGCGTGTCTTAGCACGTTGCAGTGCCAGTGCACGAAGGCCTTTACGGTCCCCTGGATCTGGCTCGGACTCGTCTCCGTCTCTTGAAACTTGGTCATAGCTGTACTGCGTTGTCACTGAATTCGAAGGTCTGTTTGGTCCAAGGGCCAAATTCATAGAGTCACTTTCCTATTATCTGCACTTAGGGGGCCTAAATCGGATTGAGCACATGAACATCTATCTGCACACAATATTTCAAGTTCATTGGACCTTCCGTTTCTGAGATCAATAGGGGGCCTCCGAGTCCCCCCCCCCCAGTATTTTCATGGAGCGAAATAGCCCAGTACACACATAAGGTTAAGTGTGTAATCTGCTAAGCATGAAACATGTCCCTTGTGTAAGCAGGATTACAACCCACATTGCGATGTGACGTCAGTTGCTTTATAATTCTGCTCTACTTTACGTAGCAAATAAAAGTGGTATGGGTTGGCAATAAGGTGATCCTACGACTAACATGACCTTTTCTGCTGAAGCAAATTTTGGAGCTCCATGAAATGGGCCCTCGATTGGTACAGAGCATTCATCTACTAACTGCGGTAGTGTGGTTCAAAGCCTGTTCCTAATTAGTACCCGTGACGTCATAACGAGTTGTGGAAATGAAGTCGAATCTCTGGCCTGATCATAATAATTGTTGGCCTTCATGTTGTAAATGGCATTGATTAGTATAGATAAGATTTGAAGATTTGCATGGCGGAAATACCAAGTAGGAGGTTTGCGGTGATGACACCGTGTATATCATCTCTTCAGAGAAGGAGTATATAGTGTTCTGAAAAGAGCCACAGTAACTCAACATTTCGGGTAGTGTGTACTCTGCCTGTCGCCAGGAGATTGCTGGAGTCCAACTGCTGTGCAGTGCATCACAATTCTTTTTTTGCATTTGAAACGCTTTTATTAAGTAGAAACAGGCCTCAATCTGATCTATACAAGATTTTCTTACGACGTTGTCTTTTGTTCTATTTCTCCTCACCAGAAATTTGCAGGCAGCTGGTGTACTATCTGTACCAGCACAATGAACTGCCCTGCTCAGACGAGTGTCCGCTGCAATGCACGTACGAAGTACAGTATATTCAGATAGTTATACTAGAGAAGAGGTTGTCCATCGATAGATTTATGGAGAAAGGCAACTTTTTGGCCGCAGGTCTTAAGTCTTTCTTAAGCTGTCTAATTAAGATTTGCAACCACGTTTGTGTCGTGGTGCTCGATATAAATTTTTTTTCTAAGTTTAGTCCATGATGTTACAGATACATGAAAAACACGAGCATGCAGTGTGATATAGGCTAGGTAGAGAACATATAATGTAGTACAGCTTGTACAATAGCAATGTTCAAACGAGGAGAATTATAGCAGACATTTGTGACCCGCTCTGCGAAGCAGGATATAATATATATGCCATTATGGGTAAAGGTCTTCTCCATATGTGACTGGCTCCACAAACATGGGTATTAAGGAACATTCTTTTGAAAGATTATTGCTAGCTGATTATTGCTAGCTGAATCAGTTACATTATCAGCTTCAATTTGGTGTAGGTTTGAAGCTGATAATTTGCACAACATGTTGTTGTTTTTTCTTCAAATATATCCCCGCATTTTTCTGGAACCGATCACATTTAGGTAAAAGGTGAAGCATGTCGGGTAATTGCGTCTGTACCTTCCCTAGGACAGACGTCCCCCATAGGCAGGAAAGTTGAGAGAAAACAGACAAGTCCCTACAATAGAAAGCTAAGGCAATACAAACGAACAGACCGCTTCGAAAATCCTAGTCAAAGTGGGTGGACGATTTGCATATGGCGGGGTGAGAAAGGCACGGCCCTGGTCATTGATGCATAAACTAAGGAGTAAGGTAATGAATTAAACACGAGGAAGAAAGTCTGTTGAATAATGCATGAGAAAATTGGTTTTTCTTTTCGGTGTTGCGAGCTGAAGACTGGGTCTGAAATAGAAAGTATCCAAGTATCATTAATTAATTAACCTACTGGAAACAGAAAGGTAAAATTAGAACTGATGCAAGGAGAATTCTCACAGTTACATGTCCATTGATTAATTGGAAGACTTGATGATTAATTTGTTTGAAATTACACCTAGATAGTGCTATTTGTATTTTCTATATCATAGTGCGACGGAGAATTCAAATGACAATCCCGTATCGTGTTACTTTCCTTTCGCAGTGATGTCTACTACACCAAAACGACCTCTATGTCTAAATGGCCTTCAGAAAAGTTTGTGGTAAGTTTTGCTTTCTAACATCCGTGAAAATATCCATAAATTGTGAAAATTAGGAGGCCCTGATGTTTCGTTTCAAGCAGTATTATACCTTTCAACTCGGCAGAAGGTCTAGCAAGGATCGAAATGTCTGCCCTCGATCTTAATGTTTAAGATTTGCACAATTTTGTGTAGTTCTAGTATTCCTTAATCTGCTTATACCCTTTTTTCCAGCAGGAAATCGAGCAGTTTTAATTATAAAACGAATAGGACAAACGTTCAAGAAATCATATTTTTTCCGACGCAATAATCATAATTTATATATATATATACATCAATTTAAACTAGTTAGGACTTAGGGATTTAGGGATTCCATTGGAAAGTTCAATAACTTTCATGGGCTAGATCCCTGGTGTTACCTAAATGTTTATGTATATTGTGCAATACTTGTTTTTATTACTTTTGTTTATAACGTCTGTTTCTATTTTTCCGTTTTTGTGTGTTAATACCGAATATAATAAAATCAAAATCAAATCAAATCTAATCAAAGTTTCACGGTAATGGTCATGAACGAAAACTGTTATGGCAATCTTTAGAGATGTGTTGGAGATTATAGCTCCATGGTTGAAGGGATAGTATTGTGTAAATGGTTTTATAGGTACCCCTACAGTGTATTTTTGAAATATACCTCGTATGCATTTATGTTACAGACACATCTTTTCCGCAACATTTACTCCATAAACAACAAGACGAAGCAACTGAACGAGGAGAATGTATTGTAAGTGGATTATTGAATTCGTTCTACCAGACGCCAATAGGCCTACCCATTCACGTATTGCTATATAGTCTACACTATGGGGACCGTGCCCAACAGCCACCGCGGAGGGCGCTATAGACCAACATGGCCGTGCGCTTGCGCAGTGATGAACAGCTGTTGGCCGCGGTTGCTAAGAAGAGCCACAATTGCTCTAGAGAGCGAAATGATTTCGGAAATAAATCGGTCTGCATCTGCCCGCCAACCAGATGAATCAGCTCTTCATCACGTGTCTCCATTTACAGGTCGAATCTACGAGACCAACGCGCCTGCCATTGCAATAATCGTTTACCTATTTTCGCTCATTAAAATACGAATTTGTAATGGATGAAAAAAAAAAAAACGGCAGATATTTCTCAAAAGTATGCCTGATTGTTTCTTTCCGTCTCCCTAGCGATAATATCGTTCGTCTGGAGGTCTTTTACGAGGAATTTAATTACGAAAGTACAAAGGAGATACCAGCTTATACGGTAAGCCTCCCGTTTGTTTTTAAATCACCCAGGTAAAAAAAGACTTGTATCTTTTTTCCCCCCAAAACTGCATAAATGAGCCCGATACCCACACCGTTAGTTGACGGCAAAGAGGAACACGGTGGTCTCCCCATAAGCTGTTGAACGTCATTCATAGTAATCTGCGTCATAGCTGGCGTTTATTGATTGATTGATTGATTGATTGATTGAATTTATTATCCACATAAAAACATACAAATTTGCCTTCCACTGGAAAATAAAAACACGTTACAAAATAAAACATGTGATAAAAGCATATGAATACACAGTCTATAGAAATTATTGCATGTCCAGTTCGTGCATGGGCTTCGAGGTAGTGACCGTAATCTTGCTCTGCATTATCACATTGGTGCAAATACAAAAGAAAAAACTTACTGCACCGGGACTTGAACCCTATGGGGCTATAGTACATCCGGCCCAATGTACCAACGCTCTATCCATCCCAGTTGTCGGCCAGTAGTCAACCATCTTTTCTGTGATTATTGGTGGCTATAGTTAGAAGTAATACACCATTAGCCCTAATAACTGCCATCTATCTCCAGGGATCATACCCCCTGTCTTGCTATGACGCACTCAACGATTAGATGTAAATGCGGGCTACAGCAGTTCGGGGACCGCACACTGGGGCTCGTTTTTCACTTTCCCATTCGGAGTTTCGGTTCCTCTGTGCATTGTTCAGATGGGAGGACGCGCCCCGTTGAGCGATTCGGAAGCGTCATTGTACCGGAAGATTCTCGAACGGAATTGCAACCAATCGGCTTGTGCCTGATGAAAGATCTACGGTTCACGGTGATAATGATGAATATGTATAACTCACTGGCCTTTTGCTATTCGTACCGCGGTTGCTTTTTTGGCTCGGTGCCAATTTCTTTAAAGCT
This sequence comes from Luidia sarsii, assembly GCA_949987565.1. Lineage (NCBI taxonomy): Eukaryota > Metazoa > Echinodermata > Asteroidea > Paxillosida > Luidiidae > Luidia > Luidia sarsii. The sequence goes on along the minus strand of OX465109.1, from coordinate 8,559,154 downwards.
TTGGGAAGGGGCTCCCCGCACTGATTCCTGCAATCTAGGCTTTTTTTGGAGGGGGGGGGGGGGTTAGTGTGCGTGGGCGAACTCAAGGTCATTACATTATATCAATCCGCTTGAAATAGGGTTTACCTCAATAACGCGCCATTCAACTACTTCTTGCCTTTCTCCATTAAGCAACCCGTTTCTTCCCTTTCACTTTAGATTCGATTTTTTTTTCACTCCTTGCCCACCTTAGTATCGTTCATTGTATTCTACCGTATGGTATCTATCGGCCGATTAGAATTGTGGTTATAATGCTCCAGCCGTATGTGAAGAAGAAGAAGAAGACAAAGATATATTTGGTTTGATTGTGCACGCTACTACTTGTTCGTGAGGATCTTGCCGAGACGCATTCGACTTGACGTACCTCCAAAAGTGGTGGCCGGTCATCTATAATCCACGAGGCCTATTCCGCCCATTTTGAGAGCTTTCAAAACCGGTCGCTATTATCGTGTCACAAGGGGGGTGAAGTGAATCGTTCTGTCGTGCGTATCGTGAACCTTAGTTTGGAAAGGCTTAATTAGTCGGGACCATTCGTCGCATTGGAGTAGGGGGAGGAAGTTGTATTGTGGCTTGTGCATATCGAAGAGAGGGGAGACGCCGAAGCATCGACGATGGATGAGATACTCGTTTTGCGTATCTGTAAGACGATCGTGGGTCTGATTGGAATCCTCGGCAACGGCCTGGTGTGCGTGGTCTTCGGCGGCGTGCCTGCCCTGCGAACGCGCACCAACGCCTTCATCGTCCACCAGGCCGCCATCGACCTGCTGGGCTCGTCCCTGATCCTGCTCCAGACCCACGCCGCCCTCCCCGTGCCCGTGCCGGCCGGCCCCTTCGGCGCCTTCGTCTGCGCCGCCTGGTTCTCCAACTTCGCCCTCTTCCTCCTCTTCGTGGCCTCCACCTTCAACCTGGTGGCGCTGACGCTGGAGCGCTACCTGGCCATCGTGCACCCGTTCGGCTACCGGGCCGCCCTGAGCAGCTCCCCCCGGCTGAAGGTGGCCGCCGTCTTCGCTCTCTGCTGGGCCCTGGCGCTGGGCATCAACTCCTACAACCTCTTCATCTTCGAGGTGCGGGGCGGCCGCTGCGTGGCGGGCGCCGTGTCCCGCTCCCGGCTGCTGGGCGTCCTGACCATCCTCGTCCAGTACGCGGTGCCGGTGGTTGTCATGCTGGTCGCCTACGTCCGCATCGGGGCGGAGCTGATGCGCAGCGCGGCCAGGGTCGTCCAGGGGCCGGCCCCCGGCCCGCCCGGCGGCACGGCCGGCGCTCGCGGCCGGCCCGCCCCGGCCATGACCCAGTGCCTGCTCCGCGCCCGCCGGAGCACCTTCCGGATGCTCTGGCTGGTCTTCGCCACCTTCGCCGTCTGCTGGACGCCCAACCAGATCATCTTCCTCCTGTTCAACCTGGGCTGGAAGCTGACCTACGACGAGTGGTACTACCTGCTCTCCGTGGCCATGGTGTCGGCCAACTGCTGCGTCAACCCGGTCATCTACGCCTTCAAGTACCGTCAGTTCCGCAGGGGCTTGCGCCGACTCTTCTTCGGCTGCCGTGGGACGACAGAGACCACCGCCGATGTTGTAACGATCTGTCAATCCGCGCGCTGACACTTTCCCAACTCGGGGCGAAAATTGCTCCTTCTGAGGCAAACGAAAATGAACGAAGGCTTAAGTATACGGCGCATGTACACGGTGACTGCGAATGCCCGCCTCCAGCATTCCACGCCTTGCACACGCATCACTGCACAGTACTTAGCGTATCGCACCATGCTACGCTCTGGTGACTTATCCTTACAATGAGATGATGATTCTCTTCTTATATAGGCCTACATGCTAAAGAGAATCTATAATTCATGCCTGTGCTCCCTGGTTTTTGTTTGTAGGTAGTCAAGCACTGCACTGAGCATACAATGTATTATATACACGTCGTGAATTCGATCCTCAGAGATCGCACAATAATATAGCAATCACTTGTATCGCACTCCTAGCTCGTTATACTTATAAATCATTGCGCTGTTGATGCCCACGTACAAAACCGAATCAACCTATTAATCCTTTCAACCCTGTGATGACTGTGGCCATTTATTACTGATATTTGGAGAGCTGTGTAAACGTCCCGGGATGCCGCCACAATCGTGTTTATGTCAGGTAGAGATATGATATTCAAATCGAATCCATCGCAACTCGCTCTCGAGTTTTCAGAGCAGTTAATGCTGCAACGGTGTGATTCGACGCCATATTTTCTCTGCAGGTTTGTCAGTCCTTCGTCCGGCCGATTGGCGATTGTACTCTCGCTCCAGTTATTTGCAGTGCACACTGTTATCATTGCCACTGATCGGGGTCTGTCGTGCAGCCTTCAGCATACGGGCGATCGTCCTACCATTGTCCTCGTGATTTCTGTGGCACTTCGCTTCGAATTCCACTATCTCCCGTAAATTGAATGGGGCTTCTTCCTGTCCCGCATACATCCCGCCACTTTCAGTCCATTTTTCGTGACATAATTTTTTCATTTCTAATGTCGCACTTTGATTCATAATGGGGTGAAGCCTGACTCTTTTTTTTAAGAAGAAAAAATACTGCATCACATTGTGTGAACCCCACATTGGGTGTTGTAAAGAAGTAATTGTTAATTGCATCTGAATGAAAATGGGGGCGGGGTCCCTTGAGATAGGCCTATGCGACTCTTGAAGATTGAACTTTTGTAGTTTAAAATCGGTGTAAATAAATAATACTTTGTCATATAATGCCATAAAGAATCAAATCACCCACTGACTTCACTCGATTTTTTTTTATTACGGGCTCATTTTTTCCCGAAACGCAGTGGTTGTGTTTACGGCAGTCGTCCATGTGGTTTCCTGACGTACTTAACAATATTTGTCAGGATGTTTAGCTCTTGGAACCAGAACTCTCCCCTCTCCTCTCTCCCTTCCCCTCTCCTCTCTCCCCTCTCTCCTCTCCCCTCTCCTCTCCTCTCTTCCCTCCCCTCTCCCCTCTCCCCTCTCCTCTCTCAACTCCCCTCTCCACTCTCTCCTCTCCCATCTCCCCTCTCCCCTCTCCCCTCTCCTCTCTTCTCTCCCCTCCCCCTCTCTTTTCTCTCCTCTCCTCTCTTCTCCTCCCCTCTCCTCTCCTCTCCTCTCCTCTCCTCTCCTCTCCTCTCCTCTCCTCTCCACTCCTCTCCTCTCCTCCCCTCTCCCCTCCCCTCCCCTCCCCTCTCCTCCCCTCTCCTCTTCTCTCCTCTCCTCTCCTCTCCTCTTCTCTCCTCTCCTCTCCTCTCCTCTCCTCTCCTCTCCTCTCCTCTCCTCTCCTCTCCTCTCCTCTCCTCTCCTCTCCTCTCCTCTCCTCTCCTCTCCTCTCCTCTCCTCTCCTCTCCTCTCCTCTCCTCTCCTCTCTCTAAAGATCATGTTTGCTTTCCGTTCCTTAGGAAGGCTCCCTCTTCGGTGACATCGGGGGCATAGTGGGTCTGTATATCGGCTTCTCTCTCATCACTGTGTGTGAGTTCATCTCCCTCGGTCTCAAACTCTTCAAGCGATTCTGTTGCTCCACCACTGTGCCAACACGGGTATAGGCACGGCACACCGTGTCATTCTCAGGTGTTCAATGTCTATGGTTCAGCTTTTCAATTCTTCGAGTAGAATCTAGCGCGTTATGCAAACACAGGCATATACGCTGTCTTTTTTGTCTGGAAAAACGGATTTCTCCCGTGTCTTTCAGGTCTATTTTTTCTCTTTAAATTATGTCATTGCTAGCGTGATCTAACCTAATATCTGAGATGTTATCTCAGATATAACCAAATATTGACCTCCATTATCTGACTGTGAGCATGAAAGAAACAGGTATTAAGCATTAGACCTATCTACTCACATGTTTTAGAAGACTTATCATTTCATAACATTATTACCAATCGTCTTTCCAAATGCAGGTAGGAAGTTTAGGGAAAATGTAAGTTTAACTCTTTGATATCCAGATGTGCCGGCAGTGTTAATGCTGTGCTAATTATTAAAAAGAGAAATGTTGATACTATTATAAATAAATAATGATTAACATTTCGAGTAATTGTATTCAATCCATTTTTTTTCAGATCTTATACCACTGAAAATATCATTGTGCTCTAATAGTAATATCACTCTTAGGTACTTAGGTTCAGTCACTCACTTCAGTGTAGCATTCTTCTTGGTACAATGAAGGCTGAATTATGTTTGTACTCTTACATAATAGAGATTTCAGATTTAACTCCAAGCCAGAAGTAAAAGTGGAAAGCATACAGCGGGATGTGGCTTAATATTGTAGCCCAATATTTAGACTAAGCTTTTGTTAGATAAACGCGGTGTACCGGCAGAAAAAAAAACCCGTAGGCCCTAGAGATGTCGTGGTTGTGATCGACAAGAGACAAGAGAGGCAAGTCATGACATGCGCATTACGCTGAAACATGCATGGTCACAAATACTGAATCAGCCCATTGTCTAATAAACGGTTTATGTCATCCATTGTGACTCTAACGTCATTGTGTTCGCCAAGTTTGTATCGGCTGAAACGGTGTCAGTCACCAACGATCACGCCCGTGACGTCACGGCTCACGACCAATGGGTGACGGGGATTTTTGTTTTATTCACCGCAGTGTAAGGCCGTGTCCGAAACGGACTCGGAGCCTCGCTCGTACCATTATAGGCTGGTTCCCGTCCCCTACCTGGTCCCCAGACGTCTCACGTCCAACATTTCTGAGGACGTGAGACGTCTGGAGACCTGGTAGGGGACGGGAACCAGCCTATTACCATTAAAGGCCATTGACGACTCCGTGGATCAGGCTCGTGTTTAGTCTCCGTCACCGGTGACAAAACCTACAATACGGGTTGTGGTTTGTAGCCGAATTAGATTATTGATGTGAAAAGTACATTCAGGGCATTCACATAGAAGATGGGAGCCACACGCTTGTAACATTATAACGTGTATAAGAGAAAATAATTTATGACCGAAGCTATAAGCCCGAGCCTAATTCATTTCGTAAACGGTGACAGTGGTGTTAGCAACGGTTACAGTACCAAAGGTCAAATCGGTCAAGGGTCGAATTAAGAATCCCCGGAAGCGGTATCATCCGCAATCCCAATGCTAATGTCTTCGCTGGCCTGTTGTATTACCCCGTGGGATGTTTATGTAAATTTGCAGAGGAAATGGAAATAAATGATGCTGAATGAAGAATAATAGAAACGATAGTGACTGCTATATAGCTGTGTATTGAGTCGAGGTGACGGCGGGCCTTTTGAATGGCCTTACGCTTCAGATATTAATTAACGCGTCTATTATTCAAATTATTCTATGTCGTCTGTTATTGTTGCCCGTTAGGTTTGGTTTACAAGAGTGGGTTGCAGCTGCTAGCGTAGCCTGTTCGCACGAGGAAAACCCATGGTTCCAAACATTGATTGTGCCGTGGAGCGATTGCACCGTGTGACTGTAATGGTCGTTCTTGTTCAAGCACGTGTTGAATGAACGGAGTTCTGTGTTTGTCGGCCTCTGTTGGTTGGATAATACCCATGCATTTCAGGAAGCGATATTTTTTTGTTTCCGTACCACATAATCACTATGGGCCCATTAGTATGAACATGGAAGAATTGGTATGAAGAATTGAATCTCAGATCACTCAGATTGTTCACGTACGTTGTAATCGCTGTGCAGAAAGCCTTATTGGCTGTGCAGAAAGCCTTATTGGCTGTGCAGAAATCCTACCCCTAGATTTAACTTCAACTGGTAAAGCCCTGGCCCTCCCCCTTGCCCCCCACCTCGTAATGTGGTATGGAAAAAAAGATCGCCTCCAGGAAACAATATGAGGGCGCCCTGTCTGGTATTGAAACGCGTCCTGCATGCAGCTGAGGATCGGTCTTGGGCTTGGGCTCGATCTGATACACAGTTAATGTACAGCAACGAATGAAACAAATTAATCACGTCGAGGATTTTTCGGCGCTTGAACGAGCCACAGGACCTGGAAATACAGGTTGCAGTTTGCCTCTGAATATTTTGTCGACACTCTTCCTCCCTCTCTCTTCCTCTTCCTCCCTCTCCCACTCTCTTTCCCACCTCTCCCTCCCTCCCCTCTCTCCATCTCTAATGGAGGGATGGGGGAGGGGGATCACCACGCTGCTACGTCGGAACCTTGTTTGCCCGCGCACTCGACTGCTCCCCAGGTTGGTTTGCCCGCCTCTCTCGCCGGGGCGGGGTACCCGCGTGTGGCCGGAAATGACGGCCCGTGAGGTACGCGAGACACGGCGGCGCCCGACCGTGGACGAAAGGGTCCGGCGCGAGGACTCTCGTGTCGTCCGGACGAGTGTGTGCACGCACGGGCAAACACTCGCCTATCTCCTCTCTGACGACCGATCTCAAGAAACCATCTTGAACAAACGATCCGACGAATGCTAATCCGATGACTTCATAACGAGAAGCGTCAATGGTAAAAATTACGTGCGGCCGGACTCGTTCACCTCTTCACTAGCACCGAGTCTCTCGATCAGTCTCGTTCCCTCCCTCTCTTCTCCTCTCTCCACTCTCTCTTCCTCCCTTGCCTCCTCTTCTTTTTATATTTCCTTCTTTCTCTCCACATCTCTACCCTCTCTACAGACAGTTAACTTCTCTCTTTGTCTCTCTCCCTCAGTCTGTCTGTCTGTCTGTCTTTCAATAATCTGTTAGTTTGTCTGCCAGTCTTTCCACCAGTCTGTCCATCAGTCTCTTCATCTCTCCCTCTCTCTCCCTCTCTCTCCTCCTCTCTCTCCTCTCTCTCTTCTCCTCTCTCTCTCTCTCTCCATCTCCCTCTCGCTCCCCTCTCTCTCCTCCACTCTCTCCTCTCTCTCCTCCTCTCCCCCCTCTCTCCTCTCTCCCCCTCCCTCTCCCCCTCGCTCTCTCTCCCCTCTATCCCCTCCTCTCTCTCCCTCTCTCTCCATCTCCCCCTCTCCCCTCTCTCCCATCCTCTCTCTCCCTCTCTCTCCATCTCCCCCTCTCCCCTCTCTCCCATCCTCTCTCTCCCTCTCTCCATCTCTCTCTCCCCCCTCTCTCTCCTCTCTCTCCCTCTCACCCTCTCTCTCCCCTCTCTCTCCCTCTCTCTCCATCCCCCCTCTCTCCTCTCTCTCTCCTCTCTCTCCCTCTCTCTCCCTCTTTCTCCATCTCCCCCTCTCTCCTCTCTCTCCCTCTCTCCTTCTTTCTCCATCTCCCCCTCTTTCCTCTCTCTCTCTTCCTCTCTCTCCCCTCTCTCTCCTCCTCTCTCCCCTCCTCTCTCTCCTCTCTCTCCCTCTCCCCCTTTCTCTTCCCTCTCTCTCCCTCTCTCTCCATCCCCCTCTCTCCTCTCTCTATCCTCCTCTCTCCCCTCCTCTCTCTCCCTCTCTCTCCCTCTCTCTCCATCTCCCCCTCTGTCTCCTTTCCTTCCCTCCCTTACGGTCATGCGCACGCGTCGCCTCCCAAACGGTCCCATCGGCGGAGTGCGAGATTGACGGTAACTGTGATGTCACGTGCTCACCGAGCTGGCCGCCCATAGGCGGACGTAGGCACGTGGGATATCCAGTCGTAGTTTGCGCACAGTTTGTCAATCGTGCCGAACACGTGTAAAGCCCTCTCGACCAGCCCACTCCGTGTCGGTAGTGTGTGTGAGTGTGGGCGGCGATGGTAATCAATTTTGTCAAATTGGACGGCCCACGCTGACGGCCAGAGCTCGATCATGTGGCACAGCTCGCGTGGACGTACCGACGGAACGGATTGGGTTCCGTAAATGGCACGACACGGCGAGACGCGAAGATGAGCCGCCGTCTTCCTATGGCCAGAGTGTGACACAGGACTCGAGGTCTTGCCTAATACTCTGGCAATGCGGTTCGAGCACTGTACATGTGCATTGCCTGTGATCACCGATCCGCCTGGGTTTCCCCCGTATCGATAGCTTGTGCCATGAGATCGGTTGTCGCTCAGCTTACGGACAAAACTAACTGGGCATCGCTGCGTCTGCTGGAGCAGGGCGAGACGTGGACGTGAAATGTCTTCTCCCATTGGCGAGAGAGGAATGCGCGCTTCGGTTGAGATTCCACCCTGGTGATTATTGGTAGTATTAGTTCGTACGTTAACCACAACATCGCAAAGCATAATTCAAAACTGACAGTTGGTGAGGTAAGTCACCAGAACCGAATGATCAAGTACAGTGAGCGACCTTACAGTCAACCGACGCGATGACATGACCGTGAATCTGCATTTCACCACACGGACAGCGATCTGAGTCCGCGATACTTCAGCTTCGGACTGGCTGCAAACTGACCAGCGCCGGACCGCTGTCTCTTCAGCTGCATCCGGGACTTTCCTGGGGCAGGTTGTATCCAGTTTGGAGGACCTGGGCCCGATTTCATAGATCCTCTTAAGCGTGAAAATCTGCTCAGCAGGAAAAGTCTCATGTAAGCAGGATTACAAACTGCACCGCGATGTGACGTCCGTTGCATTTGACTTGTATGCCACTCTTCTTTGCTTAGCATGAAATATCAGTGAAGTTTGGGTATAGGCAAGGGTATCCTGTTGCTCACGACTTGCAGCGCTTCAACACATTTTTGGAGCTTAAGCGGCTCTATGCAGTTGGCCCCAGTCTTCTGGAGAGGTCAGGCGAGGAGTCCAGCGTTGACTCGACCATCGAGCTGGTCGAGGTCGTGCGCCAGTGAATTCGAATCATTGCAGGGGCAAGCACCGAGGATTTTTGTGTTTTGCTAACCGGACGCCATGGAGATTAACGGCACGTCGGAGCAGTGGGTCCTGACGTCCACCTGGGACTGGATCCTGGTGCTGCGCACCATCTTCGCCGCGGCCGGCGTGGCGGGCAACGCCCTGGTCATCGCCGTCTACGCCCACCGGCGCCGCCAGCGTAGCGCCACCAACGCCCTGATCGTCAACCTGGCCGTGGCCGACCTCCTGACCTCCCTGCTCCTCCTGCCCGTGCCCACCTTCCAGGCCGTGCCGCCGACGCCCGGCGGGCGGGCCTACTGCAAGCTGGTCTTCAGCCTGGTGCTCATGTGGACCTCGATAGTGGCCTCCGTCTTCACGCTAACGCTGGTCTCGCTGGAGCGCTACGTGGCCGTGGTGCACCCGATGCGCTACCGCGGCATGTTCGCCGGCTGGCGGCCCCGGGCCGCCATGGCCGGCGCCTGGCTGGCCTCGGCCGGCCTCAACACCTTCAACCTGTACGTGGTGGAGCTGCACCCGGGTGGCTACTGCCACAACGCCTGGCCCAGCTGGGGCTTCCGCTGCCTGATCGCCACGGCCGTCTTCGTGCTCGAGTACCTGGCGCCGGCCGCGGTCATGGTGACGGCCAACGCGCTGACCGTGCGGACGCTGCGCCGCCAGGCCCGGGCGCTGCTCGGCCGGCCGGGCGGCTCGCGCTCCAGCCCGGCCTACTCGCTGCTGCGGGCCCGCCGCCGGGTCATCGAGACCGTGCGCCTGGTGGTGGTGGTCTTCCTGGTCTGCTGGACGCCGGACCAGATCGGCTTCTACGTCTACCACGTGGGCCGGCTGCCCGACAGCTACCTGGGCCGGCCCGGCTACCGGCTCATGGTGCTGCTGGCCTTCGCCAACTCGTGCGCCAACCCCGTCGTCTACGCCTTCAAGAACCCGGGCTTCCGGCACGGCCTGCTGGCCATGCTGGGTCTGAGGGGGAGCAGGGTGGGCAGCCAGGCCGTCACCGAGGCGGGCGAGGAGGACGAGTACCCGACCCCCAACGTCACCGTGCGCACGGTGCGCCCCCAGGCCACCTCCCCGGTCCTGGTGCCCACCTAAGCCCGCCCATGTACGCCCTCACCGGTTGTCTGAAAATTAAAAAAACTCACACCACCCAATCCAACCCAAAGCACATGTGCGTGGAGTATCCTGTTTTAAAATCAACATAGCAAAATACTATAAATATGAATGTTGTTCAACATTAAAGCCCCTACCCAACATTGGACGACGTCAAAGAATAGTATCCGTACGTTGTCTGATCCAACGTGTGCATGGAATAGCACACCTGTGAAAATTTCAGCTCAATCCGCCAACCAAGTCTCGAGAAAATCGTGAAAACCGCTTCATTTTTTTTCGCGAAAATGTAACTTTCAACGCCGTACTGTTCCGAAAATTAGTTTAGATCTCGGTGAAATGTAAACGAATTCTTTATTCTTTTTTTTACTACATTTTAGGCAGCAATATTTCAGAGCAAGGTTTCTACTATAACCATCTTCAAACTTCAAGTTTCATGTAAATCTGTGAACATTTCTGTTTTTCGATCTTACCAATGTTGTGTAGGGGCTTTAAGAGTACGTCATTTCTTATATCATATGGATCATTGCTTGCTTGTGGTAGGTTGTCAACTCAATCTATATAAATGTCCGTGTTTTTATCTATAGACTTTGAGGCATGTTGTATACTTTTATAACATGTGGTTATAGCATTAGTATTAGGCTATTTAATATGTAATGCAGTTGGGAAGCTTCATTTTGGTATTATTCTGTGCATCCTATTTAATCAGCTGCATTTTCGATTAAGAAAAGCCGATCTCCACACTTCTAGATAGGTTTGCTTCTCGAAGTGGTTTTGTGGCTTAATTTTACTGACTATTCACACGATAATGTATACAGTATTCGATGTCTTTATCAAAAAGAGACAATGTGTAACTTTAACTTGCTTTGTGAAGAAAAACGGTTTCTATGCAAATCGCACCAACACAACGACGTACATGTACATGACTAGAATTAACTTGAAAAGCTGTAGTAATGAAGACTTGTGTGCAATCATTAAATTTGAAGTATGTATTTCAAGCGACGTAACTTTCTGCTCTGAAACCTTTTTTTCTTGAAGTCCAAAGTTCAGATAGAAGATGCCCAAAACACGACGACCGCACGTGAACGATTTGCGTCCAGCTTGAGCAGACGGACGATTAAGCAGTCAAGTCACGTGCATGGATTCAATTTGACGGGGAGAGCGAGAGGGATGAAGAGGGAGAGAGGGGGAGAGAGGGAGAAAGGGAGAGAGGGAGAGAGAGAGAGAGAGGGAGAAAGGGAGAAAGGGAGAAAGGAAGAAAGGGAGGGAGAGGGAGAGAGAGAGAGAGAGAGAGAGGGAGAAAGGGAGAGAGAGATGGAAAGAGAGAATGAGGGATAGATGGAGAGATGGAGGGAGAGAGAGGGAGAGAGAGGGAGAGAGAGAGAGATGGAGGGAGAGATGGAGAGATGGAGGGAGAGAGGGAGAGAGAAGGAGGGGAGAGAGATATGGAGAGATGAAGGGAGAGAGAGAGGGAGAAAGGGAGAGAGAGATGGAAAGAGAGAATGAGGGATAGATGGAGAGATGGAGGGAGAGAGAGGGAGAGAGAGGGAGAGAGAGAGAGATGGAGGGAGAGATGGAGAGATGGAGGGAGAGAGGGAGAGAGAAGGAGGGGAGAGAGATATGGAGAGATGAAGGGAGAGAGGGAGGGAGAGGGAGAGATGGAGGGAGAGAGGGAGGGAAGGGGAGAGAGGAAGGGAGATGGGGATGGAGAGAGGGAGAGAGTGGGAGAGGGAGAGAGGAGGGAAGGGGGAGGTGAGTGGATGGGAGGGAGAGGAATGGGGAGAGGAAGGGCGGGAGAGTGAAAGATGACGATAGATGGAGCGAGAAAGAGAGGGAGAGAGGAAGGCAGGAGAAGAACGAGGGAGGGAGAAAGGGAGTGAGGAAAAGAGAGGGTAATAGAGAACCCAGAGACGGAAGCATTGTACTGTAACTGACAGTCAGCTATGTCCCCAGAAGAGGGGATTGTTTTGAAAAGATGTTCATGTTTCAAGCGAGGATGGAGGGGAGGGGGGGGTGATTTGCTTAGCTCTAAAGGTAAATATACTCCTTTTCCACGCATTTCCCATGGAGCCAAATTTACACTGCGGGGAAAAATACACCGGCCGGTCCCTCGTTGCAGGCCTTTGGTAAACCAACACGGTCATCGTGGCCACTCATTGATCACGGAAATTAAATACCGTCCGCTGTGTTTGAGTTTCATTGACAGGCCCGTCATTTTTTTTTTTGGGTGGGTTGGGTTCGGGGGGGGCTGAGGGGCTCCGTGTACGCAGTTGGATCCCTTCAGAGGGCAGGGTTTCGGTCGGCGAGAGAGTGACGGACGGGGTTACGGTCGAAGCTGCCCTGCTGCAAGGCACTCAACGAATTAAAGGCCCTATACAACATTGGTCGAAGTCAGAAGATTGCCACAAAAAAACACCTATATCCTGCAAAGGTTTTAGCTCAAACGAGAAAGTAGAAAAAGGCAAAAATCTGCCACGGTTTTCGCACCGTTCTGTAGTGTAAGAAATAGCTTATTACGCTCGAGTATAGTAAACTGTTTGTCGATATTTGAGTGAAGATTTCTCGAGAAATACAGCGTCCCAGACCGTAAGATTTCAACATGAGGATTGTATCATGACCATCTACAAACTGTGTAAATTAGAAGGACATCTGTGGACATTGATGTTTTCCGATCTTACAAATGTTGTATTGGGCCTTTAAGTAGAAGGATTGCGGTGACACCGTGTAGCTCTTCTTTTTCAAGAAGGAGTGTGGCTCTGAAAAGAACCGGTAACTCAACGTATCGGGTAGTGTGTACCCTGCCTATCATCAGTCTCCTTCTTGGAAGAGTAGAGCCACACGGTGTCACCACAAACCTTACACTTAGTTTTTTCCATCATGCAAACCTTCAAGTCTTACCCAACGAATTGTGTTTTTTGAAGCAAAGTGTCAAATCTGCCCCCTCCTAAAAAAATAATAATAATAGAAATCCCCAAAATCCCAACCCCTAAAGTAGAAATCCTCGGTGAATAGTCACTAAGCATTATATCAGTCCTGAGGGATACGGGACTCGGCTGGGGAATGAACTTATATTACAAAAATAGAGTCCAAATTAATCACTGTCATCGTGCCATTTCTTCTGGAGCGGCTGGTGGCCCTGCAGAACGGCTGTGTACCTATAGAGACCATTCGCCAGGCAGCGTCAGAGATCGGACCGCGAGTGTGCGCAGCTAGCCCCGTGCAGACAAGGGTTTCTTTACTTTCAGTGTCAACAACGCCGGGCAGTATAGGCCGTTCCAGTTCCGATCGCACGGCCGTCTAATTGGGCGTCGCCCGCACCGAGGCCCTGCACATGTACGGAGCAGCGCCTCGATGTAATTATCACCCGGTGCAGATTTTTGTTTCGGCCGATCTGCCGACCGCTGAGTGGCCCGGCAAACACTCAGCGAAAGCTTGAGTCTGAGTTCAAGCGCAGGTCATTGGAAGGTTTCGATCACTAGGCTATACCCACAGAGGTTTGGACCTATCTGTCAGAATTCTTCATTTTTTTAATATGATGAATTTGTGTTCTACGGGTATTAACCGCGCTAATCCCAGTGGGTCAACCCCTTGTCTGTTTTTTTTTTCAGAGCACGGGATTGAAGCATGAATATTCAAAACTAGTCACCTTTTTCTTTACAGATCACAACTCAGGGCCATTGATTTTTTGTTTGGCATTTTGCTCATGAATTGAACCCACTCCTAGCACTGAAAATTCCGGAAGACTTTTGTAGTATTGTCCTTGGATCAGGGAAGTGTATAATAGTTTAAGAAAGTCAGGTGAGTATATAAGAGTGAATCGTAGGGGCAGATGCCCTTTTCCTTCTGAGAGAGAGCAAAAGGAGAAGACTTGTGAGAGGAGCCGGGTTGCCGCGTCACAGACTGCTTGAGGCTAAATTGGTTGGGCAAACCCGGAGCGGCTAGATCGGCAACACAGGCATCTTCTGGACGAGAACATCCATGGCCCTTGTTCCGTGTTCCTGGTGCTTGTGCCGAGATATCGACGAGGTATACCTTTGCGTACTGTGCAGAAAGTTCGTGTATGCATTGTGCAGCGCGGGTCTAAAACCGCTCTACCAAACGAGTTTTCCGGACAGTTGTTCTTTATCGTGGTTGATTATGGCAGTCCGCCATTTGGCGCTCTCTCGTGAAGGGTTGGTTGGTGCCGAGGACGAGGATGCACGTTGGTGAGTGCGGCGAAGATGGTGCGGCCAGAGGATACTGGAGTCTTGGGTGCGTGTATAGGGCTAGCCAGCTCACCACCGTGACCCCGGCTAGATTGGTGGTGGTTGTGGTGGTAATCATTGTGATGGTGGTGACGGGCAGTGCGGAGATGGTGGTGATGATGGTGGTGGTGGTGATTGACGGTGAGAGTGGCGATGGTGGTGTTGGCGGTGATGGTGGTGACGGTGATGCAGTGATGGCGATGGTGATGGTGATGATGGTGGTGATGGATGCGGTGATTTTGTTGATGGTGGCGATGGTGGTGATGGTGGTGATGGTGGTGATGGTGATGATGGTGGTGACGGCGATAATGATGGCGATTATGTACGACGATGATAAAGATGATGCAAACTATTACCTATAACAAATAAATAATGAATGAAAAAATCAAGAGCGATGGTTTCTGATCCCTTTGATTTTGTTGCACGATCTGGCTCCAAACATTCCATTTCCTCGGCGTGTGTGCCTTCCTCACGGCTTTTTGGCTCTTGCAAAAACAACAACCCATGAAATAGGAGGATTTGCGGTGAAATCATGAAGGCCTATAAGGTCCCTTAAAGAAGAGGCATGGTTCTGAAAAAAAAACCTGAGTGATAACTCGACGTTTCTCGCGATGGCGGCCAGAGCATACTGGCCGGAACGTCGAGATATCAGAACCGTTCCTCTTCTATTAAGAGACCCTATACATGGTGTCACCGCAAATCCTCCTATATATATTGTGTCACCCACCATGCAAAGCCTCAAGTCTTATTTAAACAACACACGAGCTGGATAGCTCCCCTCACGACCGTTCTGACGCCGATGATGGATGAGAGTTCAACACACCGACCGATCTTATATAGGCCCTTTTACAAATCCATGGTTCAGGCTCGGGCTCAGGCTTCGTCTCCGTCTGACCAAGCATGAAAATCCAGGTTGCTGTTTGTCACCGAATTAGAAGATCTGTTGGCTTGGTAAGTACAGAGTATTCGCCAAGAAACTGGTGATGAAGTATGTATTTCAAGCGACGTAACGTTCTGCGCTGTGGCGGGGTATTTTTGGTTCGCGATGAAGGCACGCGTGGAATTACCGATCGTGTGTCCCCCAAAATGGTCGCCATGTATCTGTCCTGCTCCGCGGTTAGTTTCAATTTCAAGCGCCGCATGCGGAATACTAATGTGTGTTTACCAATCTCTCAAGCTGTCCTAGAACTGTGCCAGCTACGCTGTTGGATATTATTGCTCCTTGCGTGAGACGAATCCCGCAGACTTCCAATTTCATTTGTGTAATGGTTTATAACTTGATATTTCCGCATGGCTGGTTACTGGGTCCCGCACACAATCCGTATTTTGCGAACGGAGTAAACGTTCTGCGCCACAAAACGGGTCACCTCCAGATAGTAATTGATTCTGAGTCGATAGAAATTTGGGTCCGAGCATTTTGTAGACTCGGTCTCTTCTACCGCCCGTCTGTTTGTTGACATCGGCGCCATCCATCTCTGCTGTTTTTAGGGTTAATTGTAGGTCGGTGCCCAGTCCGGGTCCGGGTCAGTATATGGGCCCAGGTGTCCCTGCAAGTTTTGGGGAAAATAAATATCACATTTCTTGCAAATATTGATTGGATTTCATTTAATTTCGTCGTTTCGTTTATCTTTCATGTCATCTCCTTTCCTCGCCCCGCCCCGCCTCGCGTCGCCTACCTCGCCTGCCTCTCCTCTCCTCTCCTCTCCTCTCCTCTCCTCTCCTCTCCTCTCCTCTCCTCTCCTCTCCTCCCCTCCCTCCCCTCCCCTCCCCTCCCTCTCGTCTCCACTCGTCTCGTCTCGTCTCCTCTCCTCTCCTCTCCTCTCCTCTCCTCTCCTCTCCTCTCCTCTCCTCTCCTCTCCTCTCCTCTCCTCTCCTCTCCTCTCCTCCCCTCTCCTCCCCTCTCCTCCCCTCCCCTCCCCTCCCCTCCCCTCCCCTCCCTCCCCTCCCCTCCCCTCCCCTCCCCTCCCCTCCCCTCCCCTCCCCTCCCCTCCCCTCCCCTCCCCTCCCCTCCCCTCCCCTCCCCTCCCCTCCCCTCCCCTCCCCTCCCCTCCCCTCCCCTCCCCTCCCCTCCCTCCCTCCCCTCCCCTCCCCTCCCCTCCCCTCCCCTCCCCTCCCCTCCCCTCCCCTCCCCTCCCTCCCCTCCCTTCCCATTCGAGGGCTGACAGGCACGTCGGCCCCACCTTTGTGTGTGCCACGCACGCTGTACAATGGATCATTTCGCTTTCATCGCGAAGACCGTTGATGAGACCGGTGATGAGAGATTTACTCAAATGTTGACTGACTGCTTTCAACGCCACGTGTTAAAAAAAACCCAACCAAAACATGAAACGCAGTTCGTGTCGCGCTAGCCCGTCACCATGACAATACATGATGCACTCTGAAAAAAAAAAAACCCGAAGGGCTCCGATCGTCAGGAGAAGTGAGAGGATGGCTCTTCAGGTCTTTAGGGGGCCCGATAATTGCGACTGATTATCGGGCAAATATTTGCCCTTTTTTATCCTCCTTGGCGTTGGAAAAACATCTCGCACAAAAACGCCGGCGACACGAAGCGAGTCGGGGAGACGATCGCCCGTCACATTTCGCACAAAGGATCGGAGTGCACACCCGGGCGATCAGTGCAAACACCGCGCGACGCAGAGGCTGTTAATATCATGGCGAGGGTCTCCTATTAACGTCTTGGTCCTTTGACGTCTGGCACGAAACGAACGGCGCCAAAATCCTATTGACTTGTCTGGTGTTAATCTGAACTTTTGGCGGGACTTTTTCGAGCCAGAGACGAAATCGACACTGGGAAGCTCACCGATGTCCACAGATTTCCTTCTTATTTATAACAGTTTGTAGATGGTCATGATAAAATCCTCATGTTGAAATCTTACGATGCTGTACTTTTCGAGAAATCTTCAATCAAACATCGACAAAAAGTGTATTACTCGCGAGTAATAAACTATTTCTGACACTGCAGAACGGTACGAACACTCCATAACGTTTTTTTGCCTTTTCCTACTTACTCATTTTACCATTTGAGCTAACACCTTCGCATGATTTCTTTTTTGGAATGTTTCACACAAACTGAGTCAATCTTTTGACTTTTACCAATGTTGTATTGAGCCTTTAAAAGCAGACGGTTAGACGTTTCGATCCAAGCAGCAAAGGTCGTGCAAGAATCGTAACGTCGGTTCCTTTGCTTTATTGGGAAAGTTTGCATTTCGGCCTTTGAAGTGAGTGAGCAGTTTGCAAAATTATTGTAAATGTATTGATCATTCCAAGTTATAATGTGTAAAGCACTGCAAGAATATCTCTGCCGATGAAACCCGGCAGAGTGGTTATGTACAATGATGTACGCCATTTTTGTTCAATATCGATAATGTATGGATAGCATGTAGAGACTAGTAATTTGCTCTCTATATGCAAAAGGGTGAATAATCCACTCGCACAAAGAGTGAAATTTCTTCAAGAAAGCCAAAACCCCTCAAAAGGAGTGAAAAGCACTGTAAGAGGTGTGGTTAGTAAAACACCACTTTGTAGAGGAGCCATATGGTGGATAACTCCTTTTTTCGAATTGTCCTCCATATAGCTCCTTACAAGAATGGGATTTCACTCCACTCTGAGCGGTTTTCACATCTTTTACAGTGTCTTTCACTTTTCTCGAGCGGTTTTGGTTGTTTGGGTCGATTTCCACTCCTCGAGAGAGTGAATTATTCACTTGTTTGCATTTAGAGAGTGTTGAGGAGAGTGCCTAGAAGAAGAGTTTCGTAGCAACAACGTACTTCATCCGATGCAAGACGATAGGCTATCTGGTGAAGCAAATGCTGTTGCTGCGAAAGATTATGCACTCTTCCCTACGCTGGTTAGTCTTCCAGCCGCTATCCGTGATTTGGTAATTTTCTTTTCGTCAGACCATGATCAGACTGAGCGCGGCTGTCTCGGCACGTTGATGCAGGAAGAGAAGAGATGGGCGGTAAATTGGGGCGGCAGGAGACCAGACGAAACGAACTTGGCACGACGCCAGCAACACACCGACGCAGCCATCGTCAAGGAGGAGAATGAGAGAGGGGGGAGAGAGGGAGAGAGACATAGAAAGAGCGAAAGAAAGAGAGCAAGAAAAAGGGGAGGAGAAAGAGAAAGAACAGGAGGTGAGAATGGGAGAGAGGGGGAGAGAGATAGAAAAAGAGTGAAAGAAAGAGAAAGAAATGGGAGAAGGGGAGAGAAGGGGAAAGAGGGAGAGAGGAGGATGAGAGAGACGGGGAGAGAAAGAGAGAAAAAGACAGAGTAGGGGAGGGGAGAGTCAGGGAGAAAAATAGAGAAATAGCGAAGGAAAGAAAGAGAAAAATAGGGGAGGAGGAAGAGAGAACATGATAGAGAGGGGAGAGAATGGGAGAGACGGGGAAGAGAGATAATTATAGAAAGAGTGAACGAAAGAGAAAGAAAGGGAGAGAAAGGTAGAAAGGGAGTGATGGAGATATATATATATAGAGAGAGAGAGAGAAACAGAGCAGGGGAGGGGAGGGACGAGAGCGAGAAAGAGATAGAAAAAAAGCGAAGGAAAGAGAGAGAAAAAGAGAAAGAGAAAGGAGGCGGAGAGATAGACAGACAGACAGGTAGACATACAGGCGGGTAGGCATTCAGGCATTAAGGCATTCAGGCAGGCATTCAGGCAGGCAGGCAGTCAGGTATAGGGGCTGGGTCCACCAGCTCTCGGGCACGTGCAAAGAGGACGCATCCACTCATCCTGATATCATTAAATTGGCATCGATACGACGGTGTTGCCCTTTCCCCCGTCCACATCCCTCCGTCAACCCACCCGTTTCCCACCACCCCTCCCCCTGCTTCACCCCCCCCCCCCCTCGATGACTGATGGACAATTTCCGTCGCCGATGTTTGTGGACGAGGCCGCGCGCTCCGTTGACCGAGGGCTCTGTCAACATTGGCGAGCAGGCCGGAGGAAGCTCCCAGGAAGAAGAACAAACTGGGAACTAATCATATTGTAAATGTAAAGGCACACAGGGCTGGCTTTCCCTCGCCCCCTCCACAAACCTCCACCCCGCCCCTAAAACAATATCTGGTTTCAAAATATCGACTTGCGAGTCTTTCCGTTCGAGACGTGAGGACCAGCCTGTTGCAGAGGTTCCTGGGTCGACAGGTCACCTCTGCGAGTTGACCTGACCTGTCCACGTGAATTGTTTCAGTTTTAAGGTCTGGTTTCCTATTTAGAATAAGGATTCCGAAAGGCCTTGAAGTTTAAGATGGGCCGACGTTTCGATCCTTGCAGGTCCTTTCTGAAGGGCAGAAGGGCTTTTGCACTCCGGTCATTTTTTAATTCTCATTTCGGTAGTCTTTTAAGCAATTTTGAAAATTTTAGTATACAAAACATTGATTCTGAATGGTCTCGATATCTTAAAGGTCCTGCAGATTAAGAGGGCCAGACGTTTCGATACCGGCAGGACCTTCCTCAGAGGCAGGAGGACTTTCTACATTTTTTTCATTTTCAATTTACACTTAAGTCATTTTCAATTTTAATTTTGGTCATTTTCAATTTACACTTTGGTCATTTTCAATTTACATTTCGGTCATTATCAATTGGCATTTTGGTCAATTTTCAATTGGCATTTTGGTCATTTCCAATTAACATTTTTTAAATTTTCAATTACATTTGTGTAATTTTCAATTTACATTTTTGTCATTTTCAATTTACACTTTGGTTATTTTCAATTTACATTTTGGTTGTTTTTAATTTATATTTCGGTCATTTTTAATTTAGATTTCGGTCATTTTTAATTTACATTTCGGTTAATTTTCAATTGGCATCTTGGTCACTTTTAATTGGCATTTTGGTCATTTTCAGTTTACATTTTGGCCATTTAAGTTGACTACCTAAAGTTTTCAACCTTTGTGTAAATATACTTTGATCCTGGATCTTCGTGAAATTTAGCGGGCCCGACGTTTCCATCCCAGCAGGACCTTTCTCCTGCCTTCTCAAAGGCAAGGACAGTCATGCAGTAATGGAAATTCCAGGCACTTTTAATTGAACTGTTTGTTTTTGGGCCCTGGACTCAAACCATTAGGGCCTACACAAAATGCCTCGTTAATTGCTATTTCAGGTAAGAAAAGATAAATCAATACCAATGGAAGATATTTTTTCGAAGCCCTACAGATACGACTGGATTTTATTCGCAAGCATTATTTTGTCAATAACACACATCTACGGTATCCGTGATTATGGTTCCACCACCGTGATGACACTGGGTGCTTTGTCCTGACACACTGGAGGCTTTTACGACACCCGGCGGCAGCAGACACCGAAATACATTTCACCAGGCCTTCTGGCAAGCATTTGAATGCAGGCTCGTACAATAGTTTACGCCTTCCTTCCTTGTTAAAAACACACTCAAAAAGATTAAAAAGATAAAGATTTCTTCAAAGTTGTCATTTACGATTGATCATTGTGAATACTTGTTTGTAAGGAGCTTATTACATTAATGGATTTTTCAAATTGTTCAAACTAAGGTTCCCAGTCAGTTTTTCCTTTGTTTGTTTGACTTCATTTAGGCCTAATGGAGTGTATTAAGTATTATTTTTCAATATGAGTTTCTCTCTCTGAATGCACGGGCTGCTAAACAACGTTCAAGCAAAATTAACTGTCCATTTGGGGAGTATTTGCTTTTAAAGACACCCCTATGTATTCATTTAACTCCATCAGAAATTTTGCCGGTGTTTATGAGAATTATTTTTTAGATCTAATTCTTCCTCCCAGACTTATTTTTCTTCTTTTCGTTCTTCCTCGGCTGGACGCTTCCCTTGACCGTCCCGGACGGGGGCTGGGCAGGAGTTGCCGCTGGCATCTCCTCCTCTACCGGTACCTCCTCTGCATCATCCGCGGACGAAGAAGACACGGAGGATACGCTCGTTTCTTCTTCTTCATCTCCTTCCCCTTCCCCGCCCCCTTCCTCGCCGGCCGCTTGCTCGTTCTCCTGGGGCCGGGCGCGGTCGGCCTCCACCATGGGCCGGAACTTGAGCTCGGTGCCGGGCAGCGAGTAGGCCAGCCCCCGCCAGGAGCGCCACATGACGCCCTCGCCGTAGTCCGTCCGCTCGCCGGGCCGGTGGCGGCCGTTCAGGTTGCTGTCGCCGCACATGCGCGGGTACCACCAGCAGCCGCCGCGGAAGGTCGGGCAGCGGCCGCCTGAGGGGTCGCTGTCGGACGTGGCGAAGGGACTGCCGCGGTGGGATCCGAGGGAGTCCCCTGGAGGAATGGAGAGAGGAGAGAGGAAGAGAGAGAGAGAGAGGGAGAGAGGGGAGAGAGGGTGGGAGAGAGGGGAGAGAGTGAGTGATACCACGCTCACAGACACAGCAACGGCAGACGCCCTGAAGCTGTCTCTAAAATCATTTCAAGTGACCGTGCTTTCTCTACACTACAGAGGGAGAGAGGAAAAGATGGGAAGACAGAGGAAGCGAGGGGAAAGAGTGGGAGGAAGAGATGAGAGAGAGAGGGAGGGAGGCAGGCGGGGAGGCAGGGAGGCAGGCGGGGAAGCAGGGAGGCAGGCGGGGAGGCAGGCGGGGAGGCAGGGAGGCAGGGAGGCAGGGAGGCGGGGAGGCAGGGAGGCAGGGAGGCAGGGAGGCAGGGAGGCAGGGAGCCATTGAGGCAGGGAGGCAGCGAGGCAGGGAGGAATTGAGGCAGGGAGGCAGCGAGAGGGAGGCAGAGTGACGGAGCACGGCAATTGAACACCGAAAACGTACAGCCTTTCTATAGTTTTGAAAGCAGAGAACATGACTTAGTACCGTAATGATTCATCAGTTCTTACCAGCGTCGCCACCTGTGAAGTTGCCGAGGTACAGCCTGTAGTTCTCCGTCTCCTCGCCCACCCGGAACCCAGCGTACGTGGCGAAGCTCCTCTCGCCGTCCATGTCCTCCAACTCCACCCGTAGCAGGTAGTCGTCCTGCACGGTGATGTGGTTCAGGTGCTCGTTGCCCAGCCAGAACTCCGAGCCCAGGCTGCCGAAACCCAGGCGGTAGTCCATCCAGCGGCGGTAGAAGTCGAAGCGATTGTCGTAACGCCTCTGAAAGACCTGGATTGGAACAATTTTTTTATAAGGCTATTCTTTATTACGATTGCATTATGTAAGCCACATCACAGAACATGATTATTCAAGGCTGGGAGTTTGTTATTTAAGTCACCACAACAGGAAGTTCGGTAAGTTCGGTATGTCAATTACACATTATTAATGGCAATCACGCATTATTAATGACAATTAAACATTATTAATGGCAATCACACATTATCAATGGCAATTACACATTATTATGGCGATTACACATTAACGGCAATTACACATTATTAATGGCAATCACACATTATTAATGACAAAAACACATTATTAATGGCAATTACACATTAATAATGCCAATTATAGATTATTAATGGTAATTACACATTAGTAATGGCAATTACACATTAATAATGCCAAATATAGATTATTAATGGTAATTACACATTAATAATGGCAATCACACATTATTTATGGCAATCACACATTATTTATGGCAATTACACATTAATAATGGTAATTACACATTAATAATGGCAATCACACATTATTAATGCCAATTACACATTATTAATGGTAATTACACATTAATAATGGCAATTACACATTAATAATGGCAATTACACATTAATAATGGCAATTACACATTATTAATGGTAATTACACATTAATAATGGCAATTACACATTATTAATGCCAATTATAGATTATTAATGGCAGTTACACATTATTAATGGCAATCACACATTATTTATGGCAATCACACATTATTATTGACAATCACTCATTATTAATGGCAATTAAACATTATTAATGGCAATTACTCATTATTAATGGCAATTACACATCATTAAAGGCAATTACACATTATTAATGGCAATTACACATTATTAATGGCAATCACATATTATTAATGGCATTTACACATTATTAATGGCAATTTCACATTATTAATGGCAATTTCACATTATTAATGGTAATAATACACATTAATAATGGCAATCCCTCCTTTTTAATGACAATCACACATTAATAATGGCAATTACACATTATTAATGGCAATTACACATTATTCATGGCAATCACACATCATTTATGGCAATTACACATTATTAATGCCATTTACATTTAAATAGAATTATCTCATATTCATAATACACACTTTTAAAGTCAAAGTTTGCTGTTTAACTGAGGTTCGTTTCGACTCGTCATGCTGGGCCGTTTCCTAATCATCTCAGTGTAAGTATAATTTTTTTTTTAGTATACTAACTAGTGAATCTTCAATTAATGAATATTCATGATGATAGTCTGAGTTACCGTCCAGCCGCCGCCATCGGTGTCCATGTCGCAGTAGACGCGGAGCGATACGCACAGGTACACGTCCTGGGGGAAGATCGTGTACACACCACTCTTGGTCAAGCCCCGGTCCAGTATATCCTTGCAGTCCTTCGGTAAGGGCTCTGCAACGCACATTTCGAAAGAGTGTATAGTAATGATTTGATGTACAAGAAATAGAACCCTTGGCCATAGGCCTTTCTTCGTATTTCGTCGGGTGGCCTGCAAAAGGGCATAAGTGCGTTCAGACGCCAACATCACCTTCACCCCTTCTGCTGAGAACAAATCCGGTCTGGTCCGTTTGATGGCTTTTACAATTAGTTTTTTTAACTTCATCTTGACGTAATAATATTTGAACTCAGAATAGGCGAGGATTGAAGCGCGTACAAAATGGAAAATAATGAGTAACAAAATGGCCACTGTGACCTTCTTTTGCAAAATTCTGTAACTGAAAGCGAGGCTATGGGTGCTAGATTTCAAAGACTAATTGTTGTTCCCTGATGCTTTTTGATCTTTACCTGACATATTCTTCAACAAAACCGATTATTATCTTAGGAACAACGGTAAGGTCCCTTGAATTTACCGCCATATTGGACATCTAGCGCCCATAGCCTCGTTTTGGGCTCGATGCATAACATTTGCATAACTATTAAGGAAGGCCTACCATTTTGTCATCATCGTTGGACCACTGTTGATACTTTGTGGTCATAAATTGAAGAACAGAAATATTCTAGAGGACTGTTTGAAAATTTCTTGAAATATCTTTGCTTTGGGGTAGAGTTTAAAGTGGATGGCAGAAAAAAAAATTGGCAGCGGTGGGATTCGAACCCACGCCATCGAAATGACTGGTGCCTTAAACCAGCGCCTTAGACCGCTCGGCCACGCTACCTCGGCAGAGCACTCTCATGTTATCTAAATCAAAAATGTTCACTTCATCTCCATAGAGTTGAGCTTTAAAACTGTATGTTTTGAAAGTCTACCCAGTTACTTAAGCACGTTTAGAAAATATATTTTGAAACAATGGGGATACGGTGCACGAGGCTGACCGGGGTGCGTAATTTTTTTCCCAGGACGGGAAAGGCCATCATTAGCATAAAGGCGCGCTAATGGTTGCATTTTGTCTACGCACGATGAATTATTAATGATAATCATTCCACTTACCCAACCAAATCTTGTACTGTACATGGGTATACATGGGTATACATGGGTAATGTACAGTATACATGTGTGTATGCCTACATAGTGTAACTAGTGTATACTACACCACAAGCGTGTACTAAAGATGTTGGTGCGCAAAATCATCATGAATAATTCAGCAAACGTGAAGGTAGCGTGGCCGAGCGGTCTAAGGCGCTGGTTTTAGGCACCAGTCATTTCGATGGCGTGGGTTCGAATCCCACCGCTGCCAAATCTTTTTCGATCTGCGAAATGTTAACGGAAGAAGGATTTTTTTATCTTAAAACACCATCCAGGAAAACATTACTACCATAGTATTAATACAGTTTCCAAAGTTCTGCCTTTAAATTTCCAGAATAGGTGATATGTAAATTAGACCTTTTTTGTAGAAAAATAAAAAAAAACCTAATATTGTTCGTATGTAACGTGCGGAAGTGTTTAAACAGAACAAATTTATTGAAAAAAATATCTGGCAGCGGTGGGATTCGAACCCACGCCATCGAAATGACTGGTGCCTTAAACCAGCGCCTTAGACCGCTCGGCCACGCTACCTTGACTGGACAACCACGTTTGCAACCTTGGATGAATTCTTAAACTTTGGGAGATAATTCCTAGAAGGTTGCACCGCATGATCACTTGTCTGTCGAATGTCTATGTCAGATTCTATTTCAGATCACAAAATGCACTGACTGAACCATACAGGTAGCGTGGCCGAGCGGTCTAAGGCGCTGGTTTTAGGCACCAGTCATTTCGATGGCGTGGGTTCGAATCCCACCGCTGCCAAGTTTATTTTTGGGATGTGTCCATTATTTTGGATGAAAATACACGAACGACATTGCATGCATTTCGAATTTAATTACATTTAGTGTAAATAGTGATTTCCTTAAAATATATATAAAAAAGAGACAAAATCTGGCAGCGGTGGGATTCGAACCCACGCCATCGAAATGACTGGTGCCTTAAACCAGCGCCTTAGACCGCTCGGCCACGCTACCTTGACTGGACAACCATGTTTGCAACCTTGGGTGAATTCTTAAACTTTGGGAGATAATTCCTAGAAGGTTGCACCGCATGATCACTTTTTTTGTCTATGTCCATCTGTCTATGTCAGATTCTATTTCAGATCACAAAATGCACTGTTGAACAATGCAGGTAGCGTGGCCGAGCGGTCTAAGGCGCTGGTTTTAGGCACCAGTCATTTCGATGGCGTGGGTTCGAATCCCACCGCTGCCAAGTTTATTTTTGGGATGTATCCATTATTGTGCCCATTATTTTGGTTGAAAATACACGAACGACATTGCATGCATTTCGAATTTAATTACATTTAGTGTAAATAGTGATTTCCTTAAAATATATATAAAAAAGAGACAAAATCTGGCAGCGGTGGGATTCGAACCCACGCCATCGAAATGACTGGTGCCTTAAACCAGCGCCTTAGACCGCTCGGCCACGCTACCTTGACTGGACAACCATTATTTTATGTAACCTTAGATAAATTATTTTACCTTTGCAGACAATTCCTATAAGAAGGTTGCACCTCATGATCACTTTTCTGTCGAATGTTTATTTCAGATTCTATTTCAGATCACAAAATGCACTTGCTGAACCATACAGCCACTGTCTACTGTATTGGTTAAAATGCACGAACGGCATGGCATGCATTTCGAATTTCATTACATTTAGTGTAAATAGTGATTTTCTTAAAATATATATATATATATAAAAAGACCCCAAAAATCTGGCAGCGGTGGGATTCGAACCCACGCCATCGAAATGACTGGTGCCTTAAACCAGCGCCTTAGACCGCTCGGCCACGCTACCTCAGGTACTTACCACATCTCACAGTGATTACTTTATAATCTCAGAGTGACCTTCAATCAAGCGTTTTATTGTGATTATCATAGACAAATCCATAACCATTATAAATGTTAATTCTAGCTTCATGAATGGTAGCGTGGCCGAGCGGTCTAAGGCGCTGGTTTAAGGCACCAGTCATTTCGATGGCGTGGGTTCGAATCCCACCGCTGCCATCTTTCCCTTTTTATTCAACCAGATGAGGTGCAGTTTATTTTAATGGTTTACGTTTTATAATCCTGCGGCCGAATTCACGAATTGTTAAGACCCGTCTTAGTTCGTTAAAACTTCTAAAGGACGAGTCTTGCGTAAGATGGGTTTGATGTCTTAGGACGCATAATATATAGTTAAGATCGATCTTTCAGTCAGGACACGTCCCACTGTATAAGATAGGCCTTAAAATAAGACGAGTTTCGTTACACCGGCCCCAGGTTTTTCATTAAATAAAGCACGGCTTGCTAATAAAGTTCATGATTTAAGAATAATAGCCCGTTTCAGTTATGATTTGGCACTTTAGTGTGCACCAAATCAAAGCCAGTTTCCTGGCTGTGAGAACCCGTGTGCTCCTTCGTGTGCACGTTCATATAATGTTCCAAGGTCCCAGGTAGCTATTCAATGGAGTCTCAATTCTTGCACGGGAAGACATTATCATAATAATGCTCGACAATAGCCAAGTCAGCGATAACGGCTGCAGCGTTGCCACGTGCGATGGTTGGTAGTTATAACTGAGGCCCGACTGCATCACGATACAGCCCCGTGAGTGAAACGATATCAACAATTGAAGGACTCGCATTGCCATGGTATACGATGCTCTCACCTTTTGCCAGGCTGTAGGAGCCGACCCCTTCGCAGGGTGACTCGCACTGCGCCCGGCAGACCGCGCACCAGCGGAGCAGCAGCAGGAGCAGGAGAGGGAGAGAGGCTGGCAGGAGCCGCGACGGGACGGCCGGGGGACCGGCGAACGAAGCGGACTGGACACCCATCGTGGGACTGGCGACACCGCGAGATCGAGCAAGAGACTCGACCGGTTCCAGACTGGTTGCAATCCCTCTCACGGTCGGTTTTCGTGAGCGGGGGTAAACTCCTTGTATTCAGCGCGTCTTGATACCCCCCCCCTCCCCCTCCCTCGGCTTCTGTCGAAGGTCGCACACAAGGACGAGCTGCCGCCGGTAATTCGGTCGGCGGTCGACCGGCCGCGCTGCTGTTGGTGGTGTGGGGGAGGGAGGTGGATGGTGGCGGTGGCAGTTATTGGTTTCTTTTTTCACATGATTACATTTCAATATGGATCTAACGAGTTCTGATTTCTTAAATTCCTTGGGGTCGATGACTCGAGCAGGATCGATGGAAAGAGATACTGAAACCGGACCAGTGCAGTGCAGTGCAGAGGAGAGCAGGGCATGGCAGGGCATGGCAGGGCAGGGCAGGGCAGGGCAGGGCAGGGCAGGGCAGGGCAGGGCAGGGCAGGGCAGGGCAGGGCAGGGCAGGGCAGGGCAGGGCAGGGCAGGGCAGGGCAGGGCAGGACAGGGCAGGGCAGGGCAGGGCAGGGCAGGGCAGGGCAGGGCAGGGCAGGGCAGGGCAGGGCAGGGCAGGGCAGGGCAGTGCAGGGCAGTGCAGGGCCGGTCAGGGCAGAGCAGGGAAGGGCAGGGCAGGGCAGGGCAGGGCAGGGCAGGGCAGGGCAGGGCAGGGCAGGGCAGGGCAACGCAGAGAAGAGCAGAGCAGAGCAGAGAAGAGCAGGGCAGA
The DNA here is from genome assembly GCA_949987565.1 of Luidia sarsii. Lineage (NCBI taxonomy): Eukaryota > Metazoa > Echinodermata > Asteroidea > Paxillosida > Luidiidae > Luidia > Luidia sarsii. The sequence goes on along the minus strand of OX465109.1, from coordinate 8,530,947 downwards.
ACAGAACAGAAAAAAACAAACAAACAATAACACAGTTTCATTTTTCTAATAATTATAGCAATACAACCAAACAACCAAGTAAGGCAAAACAAAAAAACCAAGCGATCTTATATTGACTTTGTGTAAAAAACCACCCCGATATTTATTTCAGAGACAAATTGATATCAAATGATACAGTTCAGGTTTTCAGACCATTCCACTTGTTTGGTGGGTTGCACCTGTTCCCTGGATTCCAGCCCCCCACCGAACCCCTCCCACCCAAGACCACATTTCGCCCCATATTAACCGCCGACACCTTTGACATTTTCCAGGAGCGCATTTTGGTATAAAGTCTCCGCGGAGTTCGGGCAGGTCTGGCCCCGTGGCGCGACAGGATACCGCGACCCCGTGGTTGGTGCGATCACTCAGGCTCTCTCGTGGAACCTCGGAAAGATTTCGTTGAGATTTTGCAGGAACTTCACACGTCGAAATGTGTGCGACCGAATGACCCCTTTGCGACCCCGTTGTAGCTTGCGGATTGAATCCAAAACCGTGTATTTCACCGAGCTCACAGTTATTACACGAGAGCAAAATCTAAAGTGGTCCGAGCATGCATTTGCGTAATGTATGGGCGCATCCGGGCCGGGTCAGCGTCACACTTACGGATGGTGTATCCGAGGCTCCAGTGGTCTATTTCACAGAATTCATCGTAATATACGACCAATTGCAAGACGGTGAGCGATGAACAGGAACCATACGGTCTGCCACAACTTACGATGAGTTACCGGTATCCATCGTAATTAGTTGAGTTACGATGCATCGTTAGGCTTTGTGAAATCAACCCCATGTCACTGGATACACAAGGAGAGGGTTTGAATCGTGAACATTACCATATGAAAAAATAAGGTATATGCGATAATGTACCCATAACTCGATACCAAAGCTAGGGATTCCCAGGACTGTCCCTGTATAGTGTGTGATAGCGGTTGCGCGCTGTCGTTTATTATAACGCAGTAGCTGTTGTTACGGCAGTCGTTTGTGTGGTTCCCTGACTTCACAGTATTTGTCAGCATGTTTAGCTCTTGGAACCAGACTATCAGCTAATAGACTGGTTCAACCAGCCTGCAATGCTGACGAAATACACTAAAGTCATGGAACCACACGGACGACTGCCGTAACAACAGCCACTGCGTTATTATAAACCCTTGTAACGATAAAGCCGTTTCCGAAGTCATTGTCTACCGCTGAGGATATCACACGGGTCTTTTGGAATTGGCCCAATGCGCTAGCTACAGTCTCCCACAAACTCGTGCGTAATTCGAAGCCGCAGCCAATAAGCTCAGACTCGACCTTGTTCTTCTAATCGCGGATGGGAGTGCAGCACACTGATTCCATCCAAGATGGCTCCACCGAGCTGATTATCATAAAGTGTGGACCCAAAACCTTTTTTTTTTAATAAGGGGTCTTTGGAGTCTAGTTAACTGATCCATTGTAGAATAAGTGAATCTACGGACATCCTGGGTGTGTGTCAATTTGTCAATATTTCGTGTGTAATTTGGTACATATCTGGGTTTTAATGTGGCCATATTGGGCTGTAGAAGTGGAGGGGTCCATCTCAAAATGCTTTCAGATTTTCGGCTTGGATGGCTTCACATTTTGGGCTTCACATTTTGCTTATTTATGGGGGTAATTAGCAAATATTAAGGGCCAAAAAAATGGAGAAAATCTGAGAGATGAAGGCAAAAACTACAATTTTCAGTATATCATCAAGAACTGAGAGACTTTTGGGTGTGGGATAATTGGCTTTGAAAGTGAGTGTTTTTGTACAGTGTTCAATAGGAGCTCGATTTAGTGTTCTGCAACCATGAATGGATTGAACGGCGCCCTCTACTTATTCATCCTCGCTCTCCGGTTCATGTTCGTTTCAAGAGAGGTCGCCCTCTCTGTCTTCCTTGGCCTGGTTCTGGTCGACGACCGAAGACTTTGAACGACTGTAAAGGCTTTTTCGTATCTTGGACGTACTTGCTTCCAGAACCAATCAAGAGGTCTTAAAGACCAACAACCGTTTCTATGACGTCTATGGTAAATGAGCCAAAGAATGAGCCAGTTAGTCATTTATCTTTTCTCCTTAGGCAAACCCCAAAGGCCAAAATAATTTGCCCCCCCCCCCGCGCTAAATGTGTCCGGGTGCAGACATACATGGATCAAAGTGTCCCCCGACAGGCTTATCCAAACAAAATGTGCCCCCCCCGGACAAATGCACATGTCCACAGCCGGGTAAATAATGTTCGGGCAGACACATTTTAAAGGGGGGCAGATTTAGCCTTCACACCTACAGTTCACACACAACAAAAGGTCTCAAACGGTCAACGAGAAATTGGATTTGGTAATGCGCATGGATCATAGCCACAATTGGGCATAGACGTTACCATTCGATCCAGGAAACCTGAATAAGTGGTTGCCCCCCCCCCCCACAAGGGGAAAATAATGGTCTCTGTTCTATGGAGAGAGAGACGGAAGGTTGGCCGAGGAGAAATTGCTTCAGTGCTGAACGTGACGTCAGAGGCCCCACTCCCCAAGGCGCGCAATCGCTCGTGACGTCGACACTGCAGACGTGGGTATAGGAAACGCGCGCGCACGTGACACGCGAGCATTGATATTTACGGGCTCACAATGAGCTGGCGGTGTTTTGAGACGGTCGGCTCTCCACCCAACGAAGTACAGCAAATATGAGGCACCGAGGTAATGGAAGGCATTAAAATCTAAACAACCACCAAAAATTGAACAGTTCTTTTTCATCAGAGCGCTATTCATACCCACTCCCTTCGAGCCGTGAAATTTAGGCCTATAAAAATGCCGCAACCCACGTATACTATACCAAATAAGTCTATACCTAATATTAAAAGTAGAGACGTTTCGATCCTAGCAGGACCTTTCTCGAAGGCCTTTGCCTTGACACGACATGACAGGACTCACAATTATTCGGCATATCGTGCAACTGATTAAAAAAATGGCTGCAGAATGATGAAAGTGACCTTTGTTCTGGAATACACGTGGATGAAGGCAGTCTCCTGTCAGCGAAATTATACGCGTCTACGCCCTATCCAACCTCATGGCCTCAACATCCAGGAAGGGAATGACTAATCCTCACTTCATCAATCCCTCTTTTCTATCATCTTCCCTGTCCATTTCACATTTGATCTCTCACCTCCCTCCTGTCCCTTTGATCCTCCCCCCCTTTTGTTTGTTTTCCCATTGATCTCCCCTCCCTTCGTATGTACATCTGCATCCCACTCCCTTCCCCTTTTGTCCTTCCTCTGTCATGGGTGTCAGGGCTTTCCTTCCCCTGACTGTATGTGTATGTTCTTTGTCACTTTGCCTTTGAGAAAGGTCCTGTTAGGATCGAAACGTCAGGCCCCCTAACTTTCAAATAAGACTTAAGGCTTCGCATGGTCGGAAATACTTATATAGGAGGGTTTGCGGTGACACCGTTCATAAGGTCTCTTAAAGAAGAGGTATGGTTCTGAAAAGAACCTTGGTGATAACTCGACGTTCCGGCTAGTATGCTCTGGCCGTTATCAGGAGAAACGTACCTTAAACGGACCTTATACATGGTGGCACCGCAAACCCTCCTGTATCGGGGGTTGTTGTCTTTGTCAGGGCAAAAGGCATACTAGCCAGAACGTCTAGTCGTCACTCAAGTTCTTTTCAGAACCACACCTCTTCTTTTAACAGACATTCACATGGTGTCAGCGCAAACCCTCCTATATTCCTATATTCCTCTTACTGTTGAAATGATATACATTTATCATCGACTAAATACTCCCCGTACTTTTTACAAGTCTGTTGATCACGAATGATCGACAGGTTGGCCTTGAAAACACGCCTACGAGAAAGATCCTGCTAGGATCGAAACGTCAGGCCCTCTAACTTTTGAGGCATATAACTACAGTATAGAACTATTTTTTTCCACGGGGCGGGGAAGACATGTTTGTGCGCCTGCTATTTAGTATCACGCTGATCGCCAGGTGGGAACGAGGAGGATTTTACGGTCGCATCGACGGGTATTACTGGGAATGGGATATGACAGACGGTGACGGTTTTGATCGATTGCCAAACGGGTGAAAAATGAATCAGACGCTTGATTCGTACCCGAAAAGGGAAACTTTTTCCTCGTTTTACATCTGGGAGAATCAAAGGCAATGGAACTGACCGTGATGTGTTTTTTTCTATTTTCAGATCAAATTGATTATCAAATAAACTAATTGTAAAACTGACTACGAACTTTCTAACATATGTTTTAATGCAAACAAACAAAGTCCAAAAAATGACTGGGAACTTTTGAACGCATTGAAAAATTGGCAAAGAAATCTTTGATTGGATCAGGACTTGAACCCGATACCTCTGCCCAGGGACCAGAGCACCGGTACGCAAAATCCAGAGGTCTCGGGTTCAAGTCCCGGTTGAGTCAAAGTTTTCTCTGCCAAGTTTTCATTGTGTTCAATGGCGAAGAGAGACTTCAACCCGGCAGCTTCATGGCATTTATTGGTTAAATGTTTCTGACTGACAACGAGAGTCGACTCTCTGAGAAGGGCTGGTTGTCGAAGATCCGGATAGCTCAGGTGGTATAAGAGCGCTGGTACGTTAAGCCAGAGGTCTCGGGTTCAAGTCCCGGGCCAGTCAAATTCCCTTTTCGATCTCTCAAGAATAACGTGATTAAAAGTATAGAACGAAAGTCTGACTGGGGTTTGGATTGAATCCAAGTGATTAACTTGGCAACTCTGCGTCATCGGACAGGCGGGTTTCTTCGCTGGAGTTCGGGTGCAGGCGCCAGTCAGAAGCAATTTAGAACCAGCTTCAGTATATCTCCCAGGAACTATAGGCATTCTCCCCCTCTCTCGCTCTGTCTATGCATCTCTGTGTCTTTCTTTCTCTCTGTGTCGCTTGTTCTCTCTCAGTGTCTCTCTTTCACTCTCCACTCCCTCTCTCCCCCTCTCTCCCCCTCTCTCCCCGCTCTCTCTGTTTCCTTCCCTCCCTCTCCCTACTCTCTCTGTCTTTGTTCTCTCTCCCCTCTCTCCACCCCCTCTCTCCCCCTCTCTCTCCCTCCCTCTCTCCGTCTCCTTCTCTCCCTCTCACCCTTTTCTCTCCTTTTTCTTTCTCTCCATCTCTCTCCACCCTCTCTCTCCACCCGCTCTCTCTCCACCCTCTCTCTCCCTCCCCTCTCGATCCCTTTCTCTCCCTCTCTCTCACCCCTGTCTCTACCTCCCCTGTCTCTACCTCCCCTCTCTCTCCCTTTTTGAACCCCTCTCTCTCCCTCTTTGCACCCCCTTTCTCTACCTTCCACCTCTCTCTCCCCCTCTCTCTCACCCCTTATCTCTACCCCCTCTCTCTCTCCCTCTCTCTCACCCCCTCTCTCAACCTTCCCCCCTCTCTCTCCCTTTCTGCACCCCTCTCTCTCCCTCTCTCGCACCCCCTCTCTCTCTCTCTCTCTCCCTCTCTGCACCCCCTCTCACCCCCTTCGCCCTCTATCTGTTTCTCTCTGTGTATCTTCTGCAAAGGAATTCAATTACATGTACAGTTACTTCATAATTGACAGTAATGAACAAACTGGTCAAAACATCTCAGGATGGGGAGGATGGGGATTGGGTGTGGCTAGAATAACAATTGTCATTATTTTCAGCCCCGAGAAGCCGCCCCCATGCCCGCCCGCTCACAAACAATTGATTTGGAGGCCAAGACATAATTATAGTGATAATATGCCTATTCCAGTTATGCTTTCGTTTCGACCTCTCTGCTCGGTAATTGGAGCTGCAATGTGTCACGGGAAGTTTCCGACGCACTAATGCCGCGTAATGACCGACATCCGGGCCACCCGTGTCAGGAGGTGCTTAGATCGAGTTGCGCAACGGCTGACCTTTAAAGGGGCTCTACCCTTCCACTTTCCCTCTCCGTCTCCTTCCCTCCCTCCCTCCATCCCTCCCTCAAATCCCTCCAACCACAGACCGTGCCGGGATCGAATCAACTCCAATCTCTCAAAGACATTCAGACACAAACAAATCATTAAGTTTTCAATGAGACAACTGGGACACAAACACTGTGTGAATCAAATCGGAAGGTTGATCGTTTTCCCAAGACGGCCATTTATCCCCCAAAAGTATGAACAAAAGTCATCTTTTAGAGCTTCTGTGATTCGGGATCGCCTCCCCCCTCTCGTCGCAATGGAGCAGTCCCGATGACGTCATCTCAGTGACTAACGAAAGACAGAAAAAAAATTCGAAGAAGAAGAAGAAGAAGTGGCAAGACACGGTCGCCTCCGATCTTCTGAACTGGCCTGCGAGATTATTGTGCGATTTTACGTTGTGGTACCTCTCCCCCCGAAGCCGCCAATAGTGACTGCACAAACTCTCGTCTCCGAGTCGGCGGACCGAGTTTTATCTCCCGCCCCCTTGCCTCGCCCAGTACGAGGGTTCTTTTTGTTTTAGGCCAGGCCTGTGAGCTGAGAGACGGGGTCTTTCGGTGGAGCTCTGACGGTGCTCACGCGCGGCCGTGTTGGGAGAGTAAAGTGTGGTGGAGAGAAGCAGAGAGGGAGAACGACGAGTCGAGAGGCGATAGTAACTATTTGACCGAGGATGGAGCTAGGGTTCGTGCTTCGGGCCTGCGCACTGCTCGCCTGCCTGGCGGCCACGGGTGCGCGGTTCTCCAACACCACGGACCGGTGCTGCCCGGACGCGTGCTGCAACGGCATCCTGTTCGGCGGCCTCACGGGAAACGGTACGTATATACGGCAGTAAGCGCTTGGCCCGGCCGGCGTTGCGGGGTGCGGTGGTGTACGGACGGAGCGCGCCCTCAGCGGCGGCGCCTCCTCTCCGAAATCCGCAGCCCCCTCACAGCCGAAACCGGCTGCGATATTGATTCGAGAGAAAAAAAAGGATCCCTGCTACGTCTGGCAAGTATTTGGAAAATCTGGTGAGAAGCTCGAAATGAAAGCGAAACTCTGCACCAAACGCCTGCGTTCCACCGAGCAAGGCATTCCCGTGTTTGAGCGATATCTTGTGTTAAGGGCAGCTTTATGATAATCATTGCTATTATGTTGCAACTCGTATAGTTCATCTCTCCGTGCACAGCGATCTTGCTGAGATGTGTTTTGTGCGCCATGCATGACAATAGACCGATTGCGCGACCACAGTTTACACGCCATCGCCTGGGTATTTTTGCGTCTCATTTGGCACAGAGTAGCAATGGAAATGTACAAAGAAGAATATGAACAATATGTTAATCTTCTTTGCTCATTTCCACTCCTGTTCTGCACCAAATGAGATAAGTCCAGTGGTGGTATGCAAACAGTGGTCGCGCAATCGGTCAATTGGGCCAACTGATATACGTTCCATGGTCACATTTCGCAGCAACTACCTAGTAAAATGTGCAGTGGTCACTATTTCAGGACTCAACAGAGTCCTGTGTATTCTGTAGTTGTGACGTAATTCATACGTCAATCATATCGGCTGGTAAATATAGTACCGGTAACTTGCAATAAACATGTAATTACGTCAGTAATTTTCAGGTAAAATGCACGCTGTTTAATACTACACGGTTTTCAATTTCACCTAGTTCCCAAGCCCCGCGTAATTTCAACATCAATATTGCAGTCCACGACAGTAGAGCACTTACAAATGCAGCCTTAATGGACATAATGCCGTTTACGAAATGAAGGCTTAGGCTCGGGCTCAGACTTCGTATCCCTCTGACAAAACCTGGAAATCCAGGTTGTGATTTTTTTTCCCGAATTTGAAGGTTTGTTGGCTTGATATAGGGATAAGGTATTCCACAAGAAACTGGGCCAAACGCTTTGTTTTAGATGCCTGTGATAATTATAACGAGTAAGATAAATATGACCATTGACCTCAAATGGATAGTGGATGATCATACCCTCCTCCATCCCAATTCGATGTTACAAATAACCCCAATAACCCCACTAACCGCACTCCCACATGACACCGGTTGTGGCTCGGGGTATAGTTTCGCATGGAGGTACTTTTGGGCGTATTGAGTCACTGTCTTACAAGGCGTTATAACTTTAAGGAGGTAGGGGGGAGGAAGCATGACCGCCCGAGGGACTAATACCATGACTATTACGTATCAAACTCTCATCCGCGATGGGTGACGCGCAGCTGCAGCGATATTCATTCAAAGTGCAGTGATCATGCAGTGATGGAAATAGGGACAAATTTCACAGAGCTACTTTATGCGCCAACATTTGCTTAAGCACAACATGTCATGAGGTTCAGCCTGCCAACCCAAACTTAACTACTGTTTCATGCCAAGTAAAGAGAATTTGAATACAGTGTACAAGTCAAAAGCAACTAAGGCTCAGCAAGAAATTTCTTCCCTGGTTAAAATGAGATTGTCAACCATTGATCGCACTTGACGTGTACTCTACTATTGGTTGCTTTGCATGAAATACAAGGGGAACTTTGCCTTGCAACTTGATTCTTTTGAGGAAGATTTTTCATGCGTAAGGAGGTTTTGGTGCTTAAGTGGCTCAATGAAATCGTAGCCAGTTCAAAGAAGATTTGTGTAAAACTGAGCGGTTTTAAAACAGCCCAATTCCCTTCTTTGTCAGGGTTTTGAACCACCAGTAGCTTTTTCATTACAAATAGTCATGCATTGTATATTTGAGCTTATCTTTTATAAGTCCTTACCTGTCCCAATTAGTCTGTTTTCTGTTCTTAACTTATGGTAAAGATAATTGTTCATTTTCCTCCGTTTTAATCACGTCTTTCATTGTTTATTCATATACTGTGCAATGTGTTATTGTTTTTAAACGTAGAGTGTAATGCCAATGCAATTCAGCCTCACGGCTGCGATGTGGCAAAATGAAATAAACCATAATAATAATAACGAAATTGGCCAATTGTCCGTCAGCTCTCTATTTGTTTCTGTCATCTCATCTGTGCAGCACCCGAGTTCTTGCCCAAGGATTGCTACGACATCAAGGAGCTGGGCGGCGGCGTGGATGGTCTGTACACCGTCTACCCGTCGCACGTGGACAGCTGCGATGGAGTCAGGGTGTTCTGCGACCAGGGAATGGACGGCGGGGGCTGGACGGTAGGTGGGCCCAACACGACCCTGCCCTCCTTAGTTAGAAACCCAACGGCTGCGGCTGCGAATAACGCACGGGCGTATGCGAACCGGCTGTGGCTACCGCGGGGAGCGCGATCCGTTGACTCTCGTAAACCTTGAAGCATTGTGTTAATCTGGAAACTGCCTATCTATACCAGCAGTATCTTTCTCAATAGCCAAACACTTGTGGACATTGGGCTGAGTAACCGTTTGAATCGAATCGACCTTGTAAAATCTATGTCAGATGAGAGTTAATGCAGAAATGTTGCTAGCATAATACAGACTTAAATGTAGAAAGTGAAAAACTCCAAAGTGTGTCGACAAGCAGCACCTTTCTCAAAGGCAGAAAAAACCGGGTTAAAATATCAAGCATGTTGGAACGAGCAACCATTTTGAGTCGGAATGATCCTGTGAAGCGTATCTTCAATTAGAATGAAAGCTGCATATATATACTGACTTAAAGGCCCAATACAACATCGGGAAGATCGGAAAATCGATGTCCAAAGATTTCCTTCTAATTTACACAGTTTGTAGATGGTCACGATATAATCCACATGTTGAAATCTTACCGTCTGGGATGCAGTAGGCCTACTTCTCGAGAAATCTTCACACAAACATGGACAAATAGTTTATTACTCGCGAGTAAAAAAACCTATTTCTTACACTACAGAACGGTGCGAAAACCGTGACGGTGTTTTTGCCTTTTTCTAGTTTCTACGATTACCATTTGATCTAAGACCTTCGCAGGATTTCCTTTTTTTTAATGATTCATGGTTTAACACTGACACAAACTGTTGCAATCCTTTGAACTTTACAAATGTTGTATAGGGCCTTTAAAATGACTGCAAGGCTCGAACATGTAGCTGAACCTTCCTCGTGAAAGGTCCTGCTGGGATCGAAAGAAAATTCCGAGAATGGATTCTTTTTTAAAATCGATTTAAAATGTTCGATTATTCGGAAAATCGACAATTTCGAGAATCGATTATTTGAATGTCGATTCCGAATTTTCGATTATTCGGAGAATCAATTTTTTTTTCGAGAATCGATTCTTTTCAAATATCGATTCCGAATTGTCGGTTTTCCGGAGAATCGATATTTTCGAGAATCGATTCTTGTTAAAATTTATTCCCGTTTTTTCGATTATTCGTTTTCTTCACCGGCAGGTCATCCAGCGTAGGATGAATGGCTGGGTGGACTTTGAGCGGGGCTGGGACGAGTACCGGAACGGCTTCGGCTTCCTGACGGGCGAGTTCTGGCTGGGACTGGAAATCCTCCACTACCTCACCATCCAGACGCCCACCGAGCTGGTCATCTACATGGAGGACTGGCTCAACACCATCGTCAGGGTCCACTACTGGAACTTCTGGGTCGGCGACGAGGCCGGCAACTACACGATGAGCATCAAGAACTTCGACGTAGGCAGCGACGTCGGTGAGTGCCGATATTATAATAATGGCCTATTCAAAACGGGTGACCGGATTTTTTTGGAAAGCACCCCCGTTCGCAAGAGTTCGCAGCGTACACGCGTTGGCCGCTAAAAATGCGTTGAATCTGTCGAGCCTTTCCAGACGTGCATAGGCCTTTCTCAATATTCATGCAAATTGTATACATCGATCTGAAAGCGAGGCTATGGACGCTAGATTTCCACGACTAATTGTTGTTCTCCGCTGCATTTTTTAATCTTTTCTTGACATATTCTTCAACCAAACCGAATTTAATCTTAGGAACAACGGTAATGTCCCTTGAATTTACCGCCATCTTGGAAATTGAGTGGCCATAGCCTCGTTTTGGGATCAATTTGCATAAAAATATAAAAAATAATAATTGGGTCGACAGATTCCGCCTATTGCTATTTGCAAACGCGTTGCAAACTCTTGAGGTCGCACTGTTATGAATCTTCCGTATTGCATATTGCTAGCCCTCCTGTGAGTACTTTTCGCAACACCGCTGTCACTCACCTATCGGTCGCTCGCTCCCTTCCTCCCCTTCCTCTTCCACCCTCTCAGGCGACGGCCTCTCCATCCACAACGGCATGCAGTTCTCCACGCCGGACCGGGACAACGACCGCAGCCCGTTCAAGCACTGCGCCCAGGAGCACACGGGCGCCTGGTGGTACAACGACTGCATGCAGTCCAACCTCAACGGCCGCTACCTGCGCGGTAACAACCCCGCCATGCTGGGCCAGGGCGTCGTCTGGTTCCCCTGGACCGGCAACTCCTACTCGCTCAAGACGGTGGTCATGATGGTGCGGCCCAGGATCTAAGTCTGTGCGCCAGACTTGGTCTGGTTGGAGGTGGGGTGTGGGTGGTTTAGAGACTAGGGCCCTTTTCCAAAGCCCGGCTTAGGCTCAGGCTCCGGCTTTGTCTCTGGTTCTTTCATCCATTTCAAGTACAAGGCATGAAAACGGGAAGGTTTTGGCATCATTTTTGAATGTTTTACTGAGATTGGAAAAGGAATCCAAGGCTTCACCTTCAACAAAGAACTCCAACTTGTATTTCAGCTTTTGGATAACAGAGACGAAGCCGGAGCCGAAGCCTAAGCCGGGGTTTGGAAAAAGGGTCTAGGACTGGCCACCGTCTCCTCGCTGTTCAAAAGAAATCCGAGTCTGATTCCCTGACTCATTTCGATTCTCAACAAACAATCTGCTCACGTGGACCAGCTTCTTCTTTTGTCCCCGCCGTAAATGCACGCAAAGTAATGAATCACTGCGGTGATTTGATAACTGACATAGATTATCATTACAAAAAGAAAAGCGGGAACGATATAAGTCACACAGTTGAAGTTTCAATCACACAGTACGAGTTGATTGTGCAGGGCCGTTAACAGTTACGCAAACGGCAACATCTTACCGTGCAAATCACACGGGAACATCAGCGTGGTGCGAGGTGGCTTGGGTTTAAATCCAAGGTCCAAGTCAAAATGGCGAACTGGGGGTTATATCGTCTCCAGAGGGCGCTCTTCTCTTTGGAAAACGTGCAATAGAACAAGCAAAACCCCCATTATATCAATTAGCTAATAGACAAACCCAACCCAACCACAGATATGGTAAACCCAAGCACAGATGTATAGACAAAGTAACACCACTTTATTAAAGAATAAATGAGCCAGCTATATTGGACAGGTCTTATGCTCAATGAACGAGACTCTGTTGTGTTACATTTAAAAAACTTACATTTTAGAGAAAACTAATCAGCCTCTGCGATTTGGCCGAAATAATTCAGTATTCTTTGTAAATACGTGATCATTGTTAGGAAGCCCAAATTGATCGAGGACGAGGAAATCGAGTCATTTGTTGACAAAGAAAACCAGCCTGTTATTTGAAAAGTAACATTTCCTCAGTTCTCTTCATTTTATGGCTTGTGACAGAAGGGATAACATCAATCAAACCGTTGTTTTAACAAACGAATGAATAAAAGTCTATACTGAAGCAACAAGACCACGAAGCACTTTTGATGCATTCTTTTCCGTGTGAATTTTCTCTTGCTGCTATGAATAGACCTACGAACGGCGTGAGCATTTGCGAGGTAATTACTCTAGCTTTTGGCTTGGTAATCAGTGATTCCTCGTTTTGGGAACTTGTAGGCCCTCACAATCATTAAAGATGTGGCTGATGGCTTGTGGCTTTTCGCAGTCACAAGCCGTTTTCGAAATTCTAGGTTGTGGTTTGTTAAAACTTTCCGAATTTGAAGGTTTGTTGGCTTGATAGGTACAAGGTATTCCCCAAGAAACTGGGGCCAAACGCTCGTGTTTAGATGCCTGTGATTATTATAACGAAGTTGATACAAAAACTGTTTGCCTTTGAGAAAGGTCCTGCTAGGATCAAAACGTCAGGCCCACTAAATTTTGAGATTTGCATTTTGGTAATTTTAGTCAGTAAGCAGTTTGCAACATTTTTGTATATCACTTTAAGTCATTAATGTAACGAGTTACATTGATATGACCAAGCCTAAGCCAGAGCCTAAGCCTTCATTTCGAAAACGGCCACAGAGAGGGATTGTGCAGCACCGATCCTGAAAGCATAATGGGCCGTGATTGGTCACAGTGGAGCGTCAGTTCGTGAAGGACAGTGGCGAAGCTTGAAGGACACGGAGGACTCTTCATTCCAATAACTCCAGATCTCTTACCGGAATGCTGTCGAGGTAGCGTGGCCGAGCGGTCTAAGGCGCTGGTTTAAGGCACCAGTCATTTCGATGGCGTGGGTTCGAATCCCACCGCTGCCATATTTTTGGTTTTGGGGGGCTATTATTCGAGGTTTTTGTTCCAAGACACATTCGATTAATATAATTATTTTCTCAATGGCGTGGGCCAACTGTTTTACATGAGATTTGTTGAAGGACTATTTCAAGATCAAAGTTTCAACTATAAGTCAGTGTTGTATAGTCGAGACCTTCATGTCCGAGACCGACACCGAGACCGAGAACGAGACCAGAGCTTTCAAAACCGAGACCAGCCTCCCGAGACCAAGACTTTGATGAGACCGAGACCGAGACCGAGACCGAGACCGAGACCGAGACCAACAAAAAAAGGTCTCGAGACGACGGTCTCGAGACCGAGACCTGGTCTCGAGACCTACATCACTGCTATCCTGATACGTTATGATGACTTCATTCTAGCAGACATCACAACGTAAACATCATCTTGTATCACCAGTAAAAAACAAATTGGCAGCTGTGGATGTCTCAAACCAGTCCCTTAGACAGCTCTGCTGAGTTCCCTGTTAGTTCTGACAACTATAGCCTATACTAGTCGTCTACTAAAAGGAATCACTGTGAGTATAGCCCCACAGTTTTCAGTAAGAGGTACATGTAGGCTGCTTGGGATGGATCTAAGATTGCACAGTTACCATCACGTGGTATGTACGGTAGCGTGGCCGAGCGGTCTAAGGCGCTGGTTTTAGGCACCAGTCATTTCGATGGCGTGGGTTCGAATCCCACCGCTGCCAATTATTTTTGGCATTTTTAAAAATCAAACTGCCACTGTCTATCATTTTTGGTTAAAAATACCCGAACGGCATTGCATGCATTTCGATTTTCAGTAAATTTAGTGTAAATAGTGATTTCCTTAAAATAGTATCTCAACCTTCTCCAAAAAATCGAAACAAATCTGGCAGCGGTGGGATTCGAACCCACGCCATCGAAATGACTGGTGCCTTAAACCAGCGCCTTAGACCGCTCGGCCACGCTACCTCTGTAGTTTCATAGTCAAAGTGATTACTTTAAAGTAGATTTCAATCAAGTGAATTTACAGAGCGATTTCAATCAAATACTATTATTGTGACAAATAATCATAAGGAATTCAATTATCAAGAGAAATGTTAATTCTAGCTTCATGCATGGTAGCGTGGCCGAGCGGTCTAAGGCGCTGGTTTTAGGCACCAGTCATTTCGATGGCGTGGGTTCGAATCCCACCGCTGCCAAGTTTAGTTTTTGCATATATAAAAATCAACTAACCACCACTGTCAATTATTTTTGTTCAAAATATACGAATTGCATTGCATACATTAGGAATTTATTTAGTGGAAATAGTGATTTACTGGTTCTTAAAAGATAAACTAAACCAAACATCGACAAAAAACTGGCAGCGGTGGGATTCGAACCCACGCCATCGAAATGACTGGTGCCTTAAACCAGCGCCTTAGACCGCTCGGCCACGCTACCTCTGTAGTTTCCTGTTCTCATCGTCACAGTGATTAAAGAGCGACTTCAATCAAGCACTTTAGTGTGACAAATAATTATTAGGAATTCAATTATCAAGAGAAATGCAAATTTTTGCTTCATGCCAGGTAACGTGGCCGAGCGGTCCAAGGCGCTGGTTTTAGGCACCAGTCATTTCGATGGCGTGGGTTCGAATCCCACCGTTGCCATTTTTTTTTCAAGTATCAAAATCAACTAGTCTCTCCGAATAGACCGATTGCGCGACCACTGTTTACATGCCATTACGTGTCTCATAGTGGGTATGTTTTTTTATCTCATTTGGCACAGGGCAGCGATGGAAACGAGCAGAGAAGAAAATGGACAATACGATAGTCTTCTTTGCTCATTTCCACTCATGTTCTGCACCAAATGAGATGAAAAAATGCCCACACTATAAGTCACGTGATAGCATGTAAACTATGGTCGCGCAATCGCATTGCATACATGAATTTCATTACATTTTGTGGAAATAGTGTATTCCTTATAATGATAACCACAAAACCAAAAAATCAACAAAATCTGGCAGCGGTGGGATTCGAACCCACGCCATCGAAATGACTGGTGCCTTAAACCAGCGCCTTAGACCGCTCGGCCACGCTACCTTAGGTATACTTTCAACGTTTTACAGTGATTACGTTAGAATCTCAGGAGCAATTCAATCGAGCACTTTATTGTGATAATATAAGAAATTCCATTACCATTACCATTTACCATCTAGCTTCATGTAGGTAGCGTGGCCGAGCGGTCTAAGGCGCTGGTTTAAGGCACCAGTCATTTCGATGGCGTGGGTTCGAATCCCACCGCTGCCAGATTTTTTTGTCAATACATCCAAATCAGTGCAGTGCCAATCCCCAACGTCTATTTTTTCCCTCCAAAATTAGGCAAAGGCAGAATGCTTCGCTCCTTATTCATTTTAGTCAGTAAGTCTATTTTTGTTAGTACAGCATTGTTATGAATATTGAACCCATTATGAATATCATAATATACAGAAGAGATTGAGATTTAATAAAGAAAATTTCATTAGAATCGAAAAACAAATCTAGCAGCGGTGGGATTCGAACCCACGCCATCGATATGACTGGTGCTTAGCCCGGGCGTAAGCCTTCATTTCGTAAACGGCCTATGAGTCCCTGCACCAATATGCCGGCCCCCAGGTATGGCGACTGCTGAGGAGTTCCAATCGGATCGGTCTTTGCGCACAAGCCACCAGGGCGGTCCTAACAGCGGCGGTGACGGGGGATTGAACTACCTGAAGTTAGGGTTCTAGGGTGTGGCGATTGGCTGGCTTGTACTGTATTGCCTCAGTTCTATGAGCCATTAACCATCGACATACCTTTCAAAGACATCGTGCGTTTCAATATGACTGGCTCATACGAGTTATAATAGGCGCAGTTGCACGGTCTCTAAATGTAGCAGTTCATCGTAACATCATTAAATGGCTTGGTTGGGCACTTGGGGAGTGGGGTTGGGTCTGAAAACGGAACACCCCTCTTAGGATTGGAATCTTCCCGGCGCCGCCTACGTCAGGGGCTGAGTCATAGTACGTCAGCGTGGGGTCATTCGTGCGACGGGGGTGTTTGACGGGGGCACGGGTCTTCCATAGGGTCCCTTTGACCCTCATCCTGTGTAATTATTATGCGCGTACTGTCAAGCGACGACTCCTCACGTGAGTGTTTTTGTTCTTTTTAGGGGAAGAAGATTTGTTATTTCCCCCGAAATAGCAGCCGTCCAGGCTCACCTCTTCCCTCCCTCCCCTCCGCCTTAATCCGGCCACAGCTTCTACCGGGAGCTCGAGCACAACTCCGCCGGTTTTCGATTTTTATTTTTGAGCGAAGACCCGCCGTCCAACCTCCCTCCCCGCCCGAGGAAGATGGAGGGTCTTCCCCGTGGGCTGCTGCTCCTTCTCGGTCTGGTGACCGCGGCGGGTGCTCTCTTCACGCGGAACGGGACGGACCGGTGCTGCCCGGACGCCTGCTGCAACGGGATCCTGTTCGGCGGACTTTCGGGCAACGGTAAGTCACCTCGACAGGCACCCACGCATGCAGCTATACCCTTTCTTACACCGATCACCCAATTGTAATGAGACTTGGTATGCATGGTTGAAGTGGAGGGGTTGCGGGTGACACCATGTAGCACTTCTCTTTCGAGAATGTTTGTGGCTCTGAAAAGAGCCGGTAACTAAACGTTTTGGGTAGTGTGTACTCTGCCCGTCGGGAGACTGCTGGATTCTAACTGTCATCGGTCTTTATATGCCTGATGCAAGCGCATGGGGCGCGGAGAACCTTTCCTGCCCAGTGGAGCCACTAGAGCGTGCAGGATCCTGTAAACCCCTTGCAGAGTGCACACTACCAGAAACGTTGAGTTACCGGCTCTTTTTCAGAGCCACACTCATTCTTTAAAGAGAAGTGCTACACGGTGTCACCGCAAGCCTTCCACCTTATTGTAACATATACCTATAGATAAGAGCAAGCAAAGGATGTTTCACTTAAAGACTAAGCTGTTGGGAAATAGCGCTTAAGCTTTCGTGGCAATAACTGCTTCACCGGACGAAACTACTTCGAAATCTAGATGCGACTTGAAGGTTTTCATGGTGGGGGCACAAATGGGGACAGTTTTGCAGCGACACAGTGTATTAAAGTAATCTCTTTCGAGAAGGAGTACGGCTCTACTTAGAGCCGGTAACTGAACGTTTAATGAACAGTGTGTCCCTGCCTTTGACTTATTATGTCAACGCACATTCTCCTTATATCTTTGCCATGAAGGTAAATTGTCTATGTTTATCATTTTACTCACGGTGCTTTGATTAAAGACTTCCTCGGTGCGTGTTCATAAGCGACCTTTTGTTTGCCGTCTGTTTGGATCTGCGCCTGGGTAAAAGCGGGGCGTGGCGGGGCAGAGGCAGAGACAGAGACAGAGGCAGAGGTAGAGGTAGAGGCAGAGGCAGAGGTAGAGGCAGAGGCAGAGACAGAGACAGAGGCAGAGGTAGAGGTAGAGGCAGAGGCAGAGGCAGAGGCAGAGGTAGAGGCAGAGGCAGAGGCAGAGGCATAGGCATAGGCAGAGGCAGAGGCAGAGGCAGAGGCAGAGGCAGAGGCAGAGGCAGAGACAGAGGCAGAGGCAGAGGCAGAGGCAGAGGCAGAGGCAGAGGCAGAGGCAGAGGCAGAGGCAGAGGCAGAGGCAGAGGCAGAGGCAGAGGCAGAGGCAGAGGCAGTGGCAGTGGGAGAGGCAGATGCAGGGCATGGTAGGGCAGTGCAGAGCAGAGCAGGGCATTGCAGGGCAGGGCAGGGCATGGCAGGACAGGGCAGGTCAAGGCAGGGCAAGACAGGACATGGCAGGGCAGGGCAGGGCATGGCAGGACAGGGCAGGGCAGGGCAGGACAGGGCAGGACAGGGCAGGGCAGGGCAGGGCAAGGCAGGACAGGGCAGGTCAAGGCAGGGCAAGACAGGACATGGCAGGGCAGGGCAGGGCATGGCAGGACAGGGCAGGGCAGGGCAGGACAGGGCAGGACAGGGCAGGGCAGGGCAGGGCAAGGCAGGACAGGGCAGGGCAGGGCAGGGCAGGGCATGGCAGGACAGGGCAGGACAGGGCAGGGCAGGACAGGGCAAGGCAGGGCAGGGCATGGTAATGCAGGGCAGGGTAGAGCAGAGCAGCGCAGGGCAGGGCAGGCTAGGGCAGGGCAGGGGCAGAGGCAGAGGCAGAGGCAGAGGCAGAGGCAGAGGCAGAGACAGAGGCAGAGGCAAAGCAAGGTCAAGGAAACTCTTCGTTTACCTCATATGCAAACTGTTCTAAGTTATTAAAGTGCTAAGGTAAAACATATCTACCTCAACACTGACACAGTGCAGGCGATCCAGTGACCGCTGGGGTGACATTGAGTCATTTTCCCGCCCGTTTCAATTCTCGTTCTCTCAACCCAGCCCCCGAGTTTCTGCCCAAGGATTGCAACGATATCAGAGAACTTGGCGGCGGCAAGGATGGCATGTACACCGTCTACCCGACCCACGTTGAGAGCTGCGCTGGAGTCAGGGTGTACTGCGACCAGTCGACGGACGGCGGGGGCTGGACGGTAGGGTCCTGGTTTGCCACAGCAAACTGGTATATTTAGTTGGGCATGCACAGAGGCAATCGGTCATCAATGGCAACATAATCCATAATTTTCGATTCTTCGGAGAATCGATTCCATGAAAAATCGATTGCCAAATGTTCGATCATTCAGAGAATCGGTAATTTTGAGTATCGTTTGTTTTGATTGTCAGTCAGAATTTTCGATACTTCTGAGAATCAATATTTTTGAGCATAGATTCTTTTGAATTTCGATTCCGAATTTTCCTTATTCCGAACAAAATATTCTCGAGAATTGATTCCTTCAAATTTCGATTCCGAATTTTAGATTCTTCGGAGAATCGATATTTTCGAGAATTGATTCTTTTAATTTTCGATACCGAATTTTCGGATATTCGGAGAATCGATATTTTCGATAATCGATATTTTTTTTTAGATTTTGATTCCGAATTTTTGATCATTCGGAGAATCGATATTTTTTGAGAATCAATTCTTTCGAATTTCGATACCGAGTTTTCGGATATTCGAAGAAAAGATATTTCAAGAAAGGATTCTTTTAAAAAATCGATTCTGAATTTCCGATAATTCGGAGACTCGATACTTTCGAGAATCGATTCTTCCTAATTTTGATACGGAATTTTCGGATATTTGGAAAATTTCCGACAATCGATGCTTTAAAAAAAATAAAATCCGAATTTTCGATTATTCGGAGAAAAGATATTTTCGATAATCAATTTATTTGAAATTCGATTCAGAATTTTCGATCATTCGAAAAATCGACTTTTTCGAAAATCGATTCTTTCGAATTTTCGATTTTTCGGAGAATGGATTTTTTTTCGAGAATTTTTGTTTTTTTATCTATACCGAACTTTGGTGATTCGGAGAATCGATCTTGTTTTTCACCGGCAGGTCTTCCAGCGTAGGATGAACGGTTGGGTGGACTTTCAGCGGGGTTGGGACGAGTACCGGAACGGCTTCGGCTTCCTGACGGGCGAGTTCTGGCTGGGATTGGAAGTTATCCACCAACTGACCATCCAGTCGCCCAGTGAGCTGGTCATCTACATGGAGGACTGGCTCAACACTATCGTCAGGGTCCACTACTGGAACTTCTGGATCGGCGACGAGGCCAGCAACTACACGCTCATCGTCAGGAACTTCGACCCGGGCAGTGACGTCGGTGAGTAAAGATGACGAACATTGGTGGTCAGGCATGGCGGGGAGAGGGAGGGGGCTCGCCCACAGAGGGCGCAATTCCTGACTCTTGGTGGTGCATTTTGATCTCGTCATCCTTTCTATGAATTAATGTAAAGGTACAAGGGGTGGTCTAGACCCTCTCAGAACAAACTAAGTGAGACTGAAGTGTAGCAAGTCTTAACAAAGCTCAAACTTAACTAATCCTCTGGCTAAAAATTACTAGCTACCAGTAACAAACCTACATACTGCCAACTGACAAACATATTTGCAAAACTGTCTTGCCCCGGGCAAGTTCTTCCTTGGCCCAAGGTTTCAAACCGTCGGACATTGACGCTATTCAAATAGTAGAACACTGCAGCCTACAAGCCAACAAAGCAAATTGACATTGAACACATAACAGAATTGCCCAGCGTCCAACCAATATCGAACCTCTTTTGGTCTAGTTTCTTGACGTCTATTGCGTTATATCCTTCCTCTCTTCCTGTCCCCTCGACGCCGCTCCACTTTTCACAACCTCGTTCCCCGTACCAGCCGACGGCCTGATGCAGCACTACGGTATGCAGTTCTCCACGTTCGACCGGGACAACGACGAGTTCTTGGGCAACTGCGCTGTCGACTACACGGGCGCCTGGTGGTACAACGCCTGCCTCCAGTCCAACCTCAACGGCCGCTACCTCCGCGGCAACAACCCCACCGCCTACGGGCAGGGCGTGGTCTGGACCCCCTGGACCGGCTACACCTACTCGCTGAAAACGGTCGTCATGATGACGCGGCCGGTCGTGTAGAACGTGTAGTTCGTGTCTTTTTTAAATCTTCCTTTTTTTTACACCGGAAAGTTTTAATATAATTATGTTGATTCGGTCTAGTAAATACTTTCGCGTTCGACTGCGCATGCGCAGTTGCAAGTTCTGTAACAAGGATATGAAAGAAGATGCTACTTTGTCTGTGTATATAAAAACTTACTGACCGTAGTACAGACCATGATGTCAAAATGCATCTAACCAATTCCCCTGGATCAGAGTTTTAACTATAAAATAATGTGAAGCTACTGAGCAACTTTGAACGTGTGAGGGGCTTTACCCCGATGTCAAAGGGCACAGAACAATTCTTTACCGCCAGTTGAAGATCAGCTCAACTCAGAAAGTGGACATTCTGGGTAACTCACACTAAAAGGTGACATTTAAAAACAAACTTAATATCATTAATCCTGTAAAAGATTTAAACAATCCTATAGAAACGCTTCTCCCAGGGTCATAGTATTGTCTTTAATTTGGTTCCAAATAATGTGGTTTGATTAAGTCGTAATATCACATGTTTTATGTCATCTTGCAAATCTGAACTTGACCTAATAGCCAAGTTAAGGAACACTAGAGAAGGCTCCTTTTTATTGAAAATGCTGACTGAGACAAGGACAACAGAATATGCTTAATAAAGAACATGTTCAGAAGAACTGACTCAGGAAATATGTCAATATATCTGTCATTTTACTTTAATATGTACTCTTTTCTTTTATTCAAACAAGCAAAGGAACAACTGACTGGGAACTTTTCACAATTTGCAAAATTGGCAAAGAATACTTTTACTGGACCGGGACTTGAACCTGAGACCTCTGGATTAACGTACTTGTGTTCTTCCATCTGAGCTATCCAGCCCTTTTATAGATGGTGACCTTCCCAAATAGTTGAACTGCTTCTGAGTGGCGCCCCACGCCGGCAGAGAACAGTTGATTATTTGGGAAGGCCACCGTCTAAGTGCTGGATAGCTCAGATGAAAGAGCGCTGGTACATGTACATTAATCCAGAGGTCTCCGGTTCAAGTCCCAGTCCAATTAAAGTTTTCTTCGCCAATTTTTCATTTTTTAAAAATTCAATATCGAAATTAGCTTTTCGGAAAGGAAATCATTAGCACAGAATAGAACGAATACACACACACACACACACACACACATATATATATATATAAATATATTGAATATTAATATTCAGTATTGAATGGTTTATCAAAAATATCATTAGTCGCGGCCTAGGGCAGAATTGAAAATGATTTACAATTCAAAAATGAATCATAAACAGAAGAAGTTGATATAATAAATTAGTTCTAAATCTAAACAGTTATTAAGAACTGCCGGAATTGACTATGAAATATATATATATTTATACAAATATAAAAAGAAATCTTCATTTCCACAGTTAAAAGGTAACACCTTATATTTAAAAAAGATCAAAGAGGTCTGCAATTAACTCGTGCGTGAGTAGAAATGTTTAAAGGGCACTTGGCACGCAAGTACTGAATGATTACTTCAAAACATGATAAATTAAATTTTAAATATTTAAATCGTAAAACAATATAGCGGCCTTGACGTTCCGATCTTAGCAAGACTTCAAGGCTTCTATCATGGCAGCGAATGGCTTCTCCGTGATCAAGGCGCCAGGGCCCCTGATTCCTTATGAAAAATATTCTTCTTTGGAAAAGTAAGAAAAATATAATGCATCGTTTATTAAAGCAGACAGAACAAGATGGGGCTTCGTATCAATTTTTTACTATAAGACACAAGGCAAGGCGACTGTAAAACACACACTAACACTGAGAACGGAACAGAGTTGACCTTTAACCCCACGAGGCCTCTGCGTCACATCCGGCTGAGGTCAACAGGATGGTCACCGCCAGGTACCGCTCACGGGCAGCATGCAACAGGCTGGTTGTGACGTCACAGAATGACAGAACGCAGTCGAAGATACCCCGCGTGCATGTACTGAGGACAGTGCTTCAATTCTATTGCAATTTGTGGTCAGTTCTCATATTAAATTACTCTCGATTTAAACTACTTTTCAGTGAAAGGAATGGAAAACTCACAGGGAAGATAATTTGAAGTTAATACCAAAACAATTTTACATACTGCTCACTGACTAAAATGACCTGCAATACATAAATCTCAAAAGTTAGAGGGCCTGAAGTTTCGATCCTAGCAGGACCTTTCTCAAAGGCAAAGAGAAAGGTCCTGCTAGGATCGAAACTTAAATTCTAAATTTTGAGATCTATGGGCAGTTACTTGTTAACACAATTTGGAAAATTGGCAAAGAGAATTTGACTAGGGTGAGACTTGAAACCCACGACATCTTGCTCGTCTGGATCACCACCTGAGTTATCCAGCCATTAGAGGGCGGCCTTCCCCAAATTAGTAGTCAACTAATCTTTGACCGGGATGGGGAATTGACCTCCTCGGATCTCGTTGGCCATGACTTCCGTTGGAGGTGGGGTACTTTAATCTAAGGGTCGCTGGCGGCGCCCTCCGGGAGATGACCCTTGACGTCTTCGTTGGCCCTGTTGGGGGCCCCGTCTGGTCCCCGCCTGCGTCGGTGGGCGGCTGCATTGAACTCAAAGATAGGCTGGCAACCTTGTATTCTAAGGATGCCTTTTTCTGCACGCATTGGACTTATCCCTTTTGGTGACTGAATTATTTGGAACGGTGTGTTCTGTCCAAACAAATAATAATATTATTACATATTTCGTTATCGATTTTACATTTCTTTACAGATATCATACAAGGAGATAAAATGCAAGAAATATAGCAGCATGAATTGAAAAATTGATAAATTGGCAAAGAAAACTTTGACTGGACAGAGACACGAGACCTCTGGACTGACGTACCAGTACTCTGCCATCTGAGCTATGCAGCCCTTAGATGATGGCCTCCCAAATAGTCAACTAGAATTTAGCAGTATGTGAGCAAAGACATTATGACTTGTTGGGAAGGACGCCACCTAAGGTATGGATAGCACATGTGCTTAGAGCGCCGGTACATTAGGCCAGAGGTCCCGTGTTCAAGTCATGGTTCAGTCAACTTTTTGGTAAGTAAACTACTCATAACAATTTGGTGGGGGTGGGGAGTAGGGGGAAATGGTAAGGAAATTTGACAGGACCGGAGACAAGAACCCGAGGCCTTTGACTTAGTGCACCAGCGCTCCTAACGATATTGTGGCAGTCTCCAATGATAAAAAAATGCCAAACCTTTAAACGGTTCTCCGTAACATTCACATAACTTTGAAAATATGACATAATTCACACGCAAGTCAACAATTCATATACAGAGGACACCATCATATTCAGAGGACATATCATACAGACGACACCATCATTTCATCTTCAACCCATATTTTCCAGGCGCAAAGCCTTGGTTTGGATTACTTTATGGGTTACACTACTTCGAATGGAAAAGAGGATGAAAACCAAAACCAAGATGGCGGCATGCAGCCCATGACACCCCAATTAGTACGTGTGTTTTTACCCTCAAAACGCAATCATAAGAGACACAAGTCAGTGGCCGATCGAACCCGGCCACAAAGCCAGTTCTTGGTAGACTTTCTCCGATAGCTTGGGGGCGGTGGTGCTATAAATAGATGTCACATGATGCGCGTGCGTCATCAGGTGGTTTCCGCCCGACTTTAAACCAATTACCGGTGGCCGTTCGCCAACCAACCCTCCCCCTGCCAAAAAAAACATGTCATTGTACAGAAGAGATGAACAAGCTCGGAAAGAAAGTTTAAAGGGGCTTGAAGAATGGACTTTGAAATGTTAGGCAGTTTGGCGTCGGATGGTACCATTGATATAACGATTTTGGAGCTAGATCGTTTCACGTGCGTAGAAAGCAAAACGTCTGTTTGGCGGTCAAGTCGGTCGTTCGGGATTGGCAGGAGATCCGTTAGAATGGAATTATCACCATTTCACTCCCCTGGTTTCAGAATGCAAGGGTCCAACCAAATGTGAGTCACCGGCGAGTGACGTGGGCGCTTCTGTGTGACGGGAACGGGTGGGGAAGAAGGAGGGTCCCCCAAAAAAGGACGGCTGGTAAGACGTATATGTGAAACCCTCGTGGAGTTGCACACAGCGAGCGCCCTGCCGTACCAGCCTGGGCCCTTCCCCCGACCCTGCCGGTCACCAGCGAAAGAGAGAAGGAGAGACAGAGAGAGAGAAAGAGGAAGAATCGCTTATGCAAATTCGAGTACCGGTTTTAGCTTTTGCTGGCCACTAATCTCCGGCGCTGTTCGCTACACGGGTCTTCGGATCGACTGCCTGCGTTTAGACGTTAGCCGAGGTAGCTTTGGAAATTTATCTACTCGTCCCGACTGAAGCGCGGCGGGAGTCCATAGTGCGCCTACTAGAGAAGCGAGCGCGGCGAGAATGAGGGAGCTTTGGGTGGTGACGACGGCGGTACTGCTGGCGCTGTACGCGCTGGAGACCGGGGGCCAGATCGGCGGGCAGCCGGGCGGGCGGCCGGGCGGGCAGCCGGGCGGCGGCCAGCCGGGCGGCGGCCAGCCGGGCCAGCCGGGCGGGGGTCTGCCGGGCGGCGGCCAGCCGGGCCAGCCGGGCGGGGGTCTGCCAGGCGGTGGCCAGCCGGGCGGCGGCCAGCCGGGTCTGCCGGGTGTGCCGGGTGTGCCGGGCGGGGGCCGGCCAACCAATCCGGGCGTCGGCAGCGGCGGCAGGCCCCCTCCGGGCACGCCGGGCGTCCGGCCCGGGGCGGGCACGCCGGGCGTACGGCCGGGCGGGCCGCCGTCGGGTCAGCCCGGCGGCCCCGTGGGCGGACCCACGCGGCCCACGGAGGCCCAGCCGGGAAACGACAAGACGTGCTGCGGAGGCATCTACAACGCGGCGGCCGGTGGATGTGAGTATCAGAGACGACTAGTCGCAAATAAGCACAGGCGACTAGTCGAAATAACCGACTTCCGTCTCAGCTTGTCCGTGTGTCAAATAACTCTTATCCATCTAAGATAATGCATGCGTTCGACGATGTATAGTTCGTGGCCAAATTATCGAAGAGTAAAATAAGGGAAAATGAAAGTGTCATAAACGCTTGCAAATAGATTTAGGCCTACGTATAAATAAGATTTAAAGGTTTGGATGGTGGAGACACAATGTGGGAATGTTTGCGGTGGCATCGTGTAAGTCTTTTCTTTCAAGCAGTATGGGTCGTACAGTCTGCTAACAAACTTTGTTTTCGCCATTCTACTGTATATGTACATGCATGCCCATTGGGAGTCGATTATGCGACGTCGATTATCCGGTATCTCGATTGCACATCGAGGAATCGATTTTCCTGTTATTTGCTGCAGCATGGGCCGCGTCACATGACTGATGTTAACAAAAAACCATCGACCTGCCGCAACAAAAAAGTCGAAAGTCGGAAAGTCGAAATACATGTAGAGAAGCCCTTCATATGCCGGTTACGAGATGAAGGATTGGGCTTGGGCACACACACACACAAAACAAGCTTTTCCTTAGTGAGTTACTCTGGCTATGAACGCGACAATAAGCCCGTGCCCTATCCAGGGAGTGTCGTAAACGGCCGTGAAAAGTGCGTGCAGCCCTATATTCGGAAGTGCGCGGTGTCTTTTCTGCGCACCAAGATGGCGTGAGGTGGCGTCGGCCAATCAGAGCACATTAATTACAACCAGAGCCGCGTTCATCCCATGAGAATCATGGACTGGGGCTCATAACTTTGGCTCACAATCTTGATGAAAAAAAAAATGAAATGTTGAAATGAGGCGAATTGCTTACTGACTAACATGACCAAAATGCCTATCTCAAAAAAAGTTCTGAGGTTGGGGTAAATTATAGGCCTGCCCGTTAATGCCTATTATGGCATTGTAATATTGAGCCGAATCCTTTGCTTGCGCTCAAATCCTGCAGGGGTCTGTACGGTGCGACTGTACTGCGATCCGAGTGCGATCCGACAGGTCTTCGGTAGCATTTCATGCGAAGCATAATCCTGATGGAGAAATCCAGTTGAGAGTCAGTGTGATCTCAGTGTGATCTCAGCGGGAACTCAGTGGGATCTCAGTGGGATCTCAGTGGGATCTCAGTGGGATCTCAGTGGGATCTCAGTGGGATCTCAGTGGGATCTCAGTGGGATCTCAGTGGGATCTCAGTGGGATCTCAGTGGGATCTCAGTGGGATCTCAGTGGGATCTCAGTGGGATCTCAGTGGGATCTCAGTGGGATCTCAGTGGGATCTCAGTGGGATCTCAGTGGGATCTCAGTGGGATCTCAGTGGGATCTTAGTGGGATCTCTGTGGGATCTCAGTCGGATCTCAGTGTGACCTCAGTGGGATCCCAATGGGGTTTCAATGGGAACTCAGTGGGATCTCAGTGGGAACTCAATCGGATCCCAGTCGGATCCCAGTCTGATCTCAATCGGATCTCACTCGGATCTCACTCGGATCTCACTTGGATCTCACTCGGATCTCACTCGGATCTCACTCGGATGGTTAAATATACGTTGGGCTTCGAGTTGCGTTTCGGAAAAGGTGGCAAAGTTGGCTTATACCTTTGTTGAGAAGAAGCAATAGAGGGCGATCGTAAAATTGGACCTCAGATGGAGTAGTCGTGCCACGAGTCATCCTCTCTCGTCTTGTTTCTCTTCTTCAGCCCCCGTGCACATGCCGACGAACTGCCAGGACATCCGGGACCTCGGCGGCGGACGTGACGGCGTCTACACCATCTTCCCCGCCTTCTCCGACGTGTGCAAGCCGGTGCGCGTGTACTGCGACCAGTCCATGCAGGGCGGCGGCTGGACGGTAAGACTAGCCGAGGACTGACCTCTGACCCTCGGGTGTCTGCCGTGCGTGCGCTCGCAATGCGCGCTTCCTGTCTTACACGTCAGAAGTCATCATCCGATCACGCACAGTTCTACGGGACTACTTTTGTTCACGTAATGCTGTAGCTCCTATATCTAGAGTGTTAGAGTCTATAATTGTAAAACCTAAAAATGTACACAGGGAAGTCTTCAGCAACCAGTGGCCGATTCCTCCGCGGGTGGCGTGACCAATAGCGTCGGGAAACTGCGCCCTCTTTGTCTGCGAATACCCTCTCTTAGTAATAGTCGTCCCTATACCTCACCCAATGCACAGTATGGACCCGAGATCGATATCAATATGGCGGCCCGTGACGTCCCTACCTCCGCCCACCTGAAAACAAAACCCCGAACCGCCACTTTCAGATAGAAGACTTTAATTTTGGGAAAGTTCGTATAGTGTGCATTCGATTAGCTTCCACGGGTCAGACCCGTTTGGCTCTGACGTCATTACCGTTTGAACTTTTACCGAGAGGGATAGTGGGATCACTCAGGGGTAACAAGGATCTGATCGGGGAAGCTATTAAATCGAACGCACTTTGAATTGATATCGGAGGTCTGCCGACTGATGAGGGCGCCCTGTCGTCTTGCCCTTCCCCTTTTCCCCTCCGCATCGGACCAAAGGTGTTTCATCGGCGCCTGGACGGCCGGCTGAACTTCAACCGCGACTGGCTGTCGTACCGGGACGGCTTCGGCTACAACTCGGGCGAGGTGTGGCTGGGTAACGAGGTCATACACGCCATCTCGGCGCAGGGCCGCTACGAGCTTCTGGTCGTGCTGGAGGACTGGCAGTTCACCTTCGTCGAGTCGCACTACCGCAACTTCTACATGGGCAGCGAGGCAACCAACTACACGCTCCGTGTTGCCGGCTTCACCGGCGGTCCTGGAGGTGAGTGAGACCGGGGCGAGCGAGCAAAGCAAGCAAGCAAGCTAGCAAGCAAGCAAGCAAGCAAGCAAGCAAGCAAGCCAGGCAAGCAAGCAAGCAAGCAAGCAACGGAAGCAAGCAAGAATCATGCTAGCATGCAGGCAGGCAAGCGGGCAAGCAATAAAGCAATCAAGCAATCAAGCAATCAAGCAATCAAGCAATCAAGCAAGCTAGCAAGCAGGCAAGCAAGCAAGCCAGGCAAGAAAGCAAGCATACTAGCATGCAGGCAGGTAAGCAGGCAAGCAATCAAGCAAGCCAAGCAAGCCAAGCAAGCCAAGCGAGCCAAGAGAGCCAAAGAGCCAAGCAAGCCAAGCAAGCCAAGCAAGCCAAGCAAGCCAAGCAAGCCAAGCAAGCCAAGCAAGCCAAGCAAGTCAAGCAAGCCAAGCAAGCCACAGCAAGCCAAGCAAGCCAAGCAAGTCAAGCAAGCCAAAGCAAGCTAAGCAAGCCAAGCAAGCCAAGCAAGTCAAGCAAGCCAAAGCAAGCCAAGCAAGCCAGGCAAGCCAAGCAAGCCATGCAAGCAAGGCAAGCCAAGCAAGCCAAGCAAGCCAAGCAAGCCAAGCAAGCCAAGCAAGCCAAGCAAGCCAAGCAAGCCAAGCAAGCCAAGCAAGCCAAGCAAGCCAAGCAAGCCAAGCAAGCCAAGCAAGCCAAGCAAGCCAAGCAAGCCAAGCAAGCCAAGCAAGCCAAGCAAGCCAAGCAAGCCAAGCAAGCCAAGCAAGCCAAGCAAGCCAAGCAAGCCAAGCAAGCAAAGCAAGCAAAGCAAGCAAAGCAAGCAAAACAAGCAAAGCAAGCAAAGCAAACAAAGCAAGCCAAGCAAGCGAAACAAGCAAGCAATACAAACAAACATCAAGCAAGCAAGCGTGCAAGCAATGCAAACAAGCATGTATTCAAGCATGCAAGCAAGTAAGCAGGCAAGCAAGCAAGCGAGCGAGCAAGCAATGCAAGCAATGCAAGCAATGCAAGCAAGAAACAAGCAACCGAGCAACCAAGCAAGCAATGCAAGCAAGCAAGCTAGCAATACAAGCGTGGTTTTTGTGTCTTATACAGGCTCTTTTTCAGAGGTGACTCCTCGAAAGAGATGACTCGAATGACAAACCGCCCCATTCACCTCCCCCCTTTCTTTTTTTCGTTGACCGTCAGGGGACGCCCTGTCGGCCCACAACGGCAACCAGTTCTCCACGTACGACCGGGACAACGACCGCTGGGCCGGCAACTGCGCCGTGGAGTACACGGGCGCCTGGTGGTACTCCACCTGCCACAACTCCAACCTGAACGGCCAGTACCTGCGCGGCATCGTGGGCCCCGGCCAGAACGCCAAGGGAGTGGTCTGGTTCACCTTCCACGGCTACGGCTACTCGCTGAAGACCACCATGATGATGATACGGCCGAGAGTCTGAGGGGGATCAGGAGGAGGGGGGAGAAGGAGGAGGAGGAGAAGCGAGGGGGACTCTATCGGCCAGTTCTTAAAACACACAGCTCGTGTCACCATGTGTATATAAAATCCTAACAGCAAACGTTTCGTAGAATCGGGTGATTATTTTCAGAGACATTTTTGTTTTGTTTTGTAAGACATTTCGGATTGTTTTTCTCCAGAGACATTTCGGAGAGAAAACTGAAAGGGTGTGGTGAGAACTTCTCTCTCAAAGCCACGGGTTTTACTCTAAAGGCTCTCTTATAAAACGGGAGAACAATTCTGATATCAATGTGAAATGAATAAAACATTTTTTTTTTACCTGCATCAAAGTCAGTTGTAAAGGGTGGGCTCCGGGCACCAGAAACAACGGAGAATTCCCAAAGCAAGAAACAATGTAGGCTGCTTTTGGAGGGTGGAGACAAAGGCCGTGTCTTATAGCCAAAGCCGAAATTTAAAATAACAAACACAAAGGTCTTAGAAAAGTGAGCAATGACTACATTATTATTGGTTTTTGTTTCCAATCTTTCGTCGTTGAAAACGGCGGGTGTAAAATGGCCTGCCGCACTGATGACGTCACGCCTTGCTCACGCCTGTGCAGTTCCATGTGGCGGGCACCAGGGACAGCGAACTCACGGCTCTGCGTGCTAGCTCACGTGCGAGAGAGAGAGAGAACAAGACGAATATAAAGCAGCACAACGCGATGGCTATGATATTAAATTGGGAAGGCCATTTCGTGTACATCAATCATCTTTTTAATCTTTTTTTTTCTTCAAAGAGCAAAATATGTATTCAAGCCAACCGAACATGAAACAGTCGCCGTGTGAGATGAGACACAGCGCCTAGCCTGGTCGACGGACGCAGTGCCGTTGCCGTTTGGTGAAATTCTTTTTTAAACTTATTCTGATTAGAACAATACATTGTATCGACGGTGGGCCAAGGGGAAATGGTGTTTTAATCTAATGGTGATTGAATTTCCAATATCAAATCCGTCATTGAATAGCAAAAGAAATTTTTCATGTGCCATCGGATGGTCCTTGAACACAAACGGCCATTTCATGTTTGAAACAATTTCTCTTGTGAATAAAACAAAACACACTGACAATAATAATGAGTCAAAAGCGTCATTTCATATGTTTATGTTTATGTTTAACAAGCAAGCAGAATCAAACTTAGATAGTGATAACGATGATGACTACTACTTTACCGACTTGCACATCAAATAATCATCACGTTCTTCATGAAATACTCATACTTATCTACAAGCTGCAAACCAAAGCGTGATCATTTCCGAACTGTCATGTAATTATCTTAAGAACAATTCATCTGGAACTTTGCACCGAATGGCACCAGTAATGTCTGAACTCAATTTGCATAAACCCCTGTCAGAAAGTCGCGGAATTTAATCATTAGAATGTGGATATATCAGAAACATATCAGAACATTACGTTCATCATTCATTGTTTCATTATCATTTTAAACCCATTTTATCTAGAACTGACACTTCCCATGTGTTACATTTACGAAGGGCATGTTATGCATTTGAGTAGCTGCGTTTGGTACAATTATTATCGGAGAAGCACATTGTCATAGAGTGTACAGTAGATTACGGTTCACATTACGACATAGAGTAGTAACTGTAATAAGAAAAAAACCTGTGCGTGGGAAAATCATTGCCAAGTGGAAAAGCAGGCGATGGTGTGAATGGATAAGTGCCCTAAGATTGTCCTCTCAATTTTTTTTTATTTTTGTCGCACGGCATTTTCAGATCCAATCAGCCCGGACCCTGCTAATACTGATGGCTAATTAAATTGGGCCCAGTTTCCGAATCGTGATTACCAAGAATACGCATTTGATATATAATTATAACAAACCATTATACTCCGATACACTTCGTGAGAATTCCGAGTACATCATTTCGGCCCAATCTGATTGTAAAGCATTTTTTCTCCCACCGTTAAGATTTCAAGCTGAACATCACACGAAATGGATCCTTATCCACAGTATACACAACACTAGAAGGCATTATACAATAATGCTATGAATAATTTTTAAAAAATAACAAAATATAGTACAGTACTTTTGTAATCAAAGTAAAATGAAAAAACAAAAAACCTGTTCCGCTTCGCCATGGAAAAGCTAATAAAAACCTCAATCCCACGACCCACTCACTATCACTGTAATTCTAGACCCAAATACAAGCAACAAGCAAACAAACGAAATTATGATGACTTGAAAGCTAACATTGTCCCAGGCTCAGGATCAGGATCAGGCTGGGGCTCGGGCTCGGGCTTGAACTCAGGTTCGGGCTCGTGCTCGTGCTCGGGCTCGGGCTCGGGCTCGGGCTCGGGCTCGGGCTCGGGCTCGGGCTCGGGCTCGGGCTCGGGCTCGGGCTCGGGCTCGGGCTCGGGCTCGGGCTCGGACTGGGGCTCGGACTGGGGCTCGGACTGGGGCTCGGGCTCGGGCTCGGGCTCGGACTGGGGCTCGGACTGGGGCTCGGGCTCGGGCTCGGGCTCGGGCTCGGGCGTATATTATCGGAGGAGAGCAATACAACCGAAGCCCCCCCCCCAAAAAAAAAGCAAAGCCCAAACCTTCATTTCCTAGCGGGGACCTTACTCCATCATCAGCAGAATGGCACGCGTAAGGGCGCCCGCCGCCAGGAGGAGTGACATGGTTTGGCCGCTAGGTGGCGCCCCGCCATTGCCACCGTCGTCCTCAAGCAACTCGTCGTACCTGAACTCGAGGTGTTCCCACTCGGCCACTTCGGTCTCCGTGAGATCTGCCGAGGAGACGAACAAAGTCCAGCGAATTAATTCATCGTCTTGTGTGCAGGATCCTTGAAAATACACCCTTACTATTTATTTACAATCGTATAAGGTGCATTGTTGATGGAACCCGAAAGGTCCAATGTGAAGAGACAAGTGGTACGACTATCCAGTGCAAGTTCTCAGATACGTGACGGGTTTCAGTCTCTGAACCAAGAACCGAGCCAAAATTCATGGCGTTCACCTTTTCTGGTCCGAACGCTTGAGGGCGCCAAACGGCACCAGCACGAACATCGGGTGGACTGTAATGCCGCGTGCTAATTTGAAAAAAAAAGGTGAACTCGAGTCCACCACCGTGATCACACCAAGTTGAGCTCGACCTCGGCCTCGTTAAATGCTGTGACACCCTCAAGCTCCCTTCCCTCCTCCAGTCCACCCACAGCTGGCCTATCGAGAGTGGTTTTGCTCTCTCAGTCATGAGTGGCGACAATTTCAACGTGACCACATGAGCTCTTCTTCACAGTGCGGCACTACACACTTTTTTCCACTTATGATGAAATGCCACGACTTGGAAGGAGGTGAGCGAGATTTTAGGCAGCCCTATGGAATCAGTTTCACTGGACAAGCAGCCACACGGCTTCTCGAGGCTATCATTATAATGAAATAAAACGCTCACCACTTGGGATGGGATCGTTGCTACCCGCACGGTAGCCGGTCCAAAGGTGGGTGGCGCTGTTCTCCACACCATCGAACGCAGTCACCGTCATGTCCGACGCATTGAGAGTGGCCCTACACAGACAACGACAGAGGGGACATGCTAGGATGACTTATATGATCGATCGACAATAATCACAAAGTCTCTCTGTCTCTGCTTGCATCGATGTCTCTTTGTATCTCTGTCTCTTTCTCTCTGAGTTTCTAGGTCTCTCTCTCTCTAGCTCCCTCTCCCCGTCCCGCCCTCTCTGTCTTTCCCTCTGACTATAATATCTGTCTCTCCCCCTGTCTCCCCCTCTCCCTGAATATATCTGTCTCTCCCCCTGTCTCCCCCTCTCTTTGACTATATCTGTCTCTCCCCTGTCTCCCACCTCTCTCTCTCTCTTTCTCTTTCTATTGTGCTCTACCTCTCTATCTCACCATCTCTCTTTCTCGTTTCTGTCTCTCGTTGTTTCTCTTCCCCTCTCTTTTCCCTCCTCTCTCACTCTATGTGCTCCCCAAAAAATGTCACGAATTCATCGATGAGATAAAACTTTACTGTCTAATGGTATCCGGGTATGGCAGGACTTCCTGGTATCGTTTTCTAGGCCAGTCTAACCAAAATGTGGAACACTCCGTTCGCTCCAAGCACATCTCGACCTCGGCCTCGTTCCAGTCAAGCAACATCCGGCCTGTCGGGAGTCGAAATCGTATACATTGAGAGGGGTATAGTTTTCCTTGAACATTTCGGGTTTTTTTTCTTTCACTCACTTAACGTATATGGGGAGCTGGTCGTTGGCTAGCTCCAGCAGCGAATAGGCGTTGGTGGCAGGGGCGTCTGGAATCAAGACTATCCGCTTGCAGACGTGCACCTGGCTGGCGTTTCTGGTGTTGACGCTGAGGTAGGCCACCCTGTACGTGAGCGGCATGGGCGGCGAGACTGTCACGGGCGACTCACACGGGCCTGATTCCAGGAAAAACGGGCCGACCAACGAAGGAGAGGATGGAGGTCGTGTTAAGAAAAAATAAACGAACCACGGTAGATCACATGCATTACAGGTACTGCATCATCATCATAAGCTGCTCGTGTGCTTCAACAATAGGATCTTGGAGCCGGTGTCATGCCCCCCAAAAACATTTCCCTGCTAAAAAAAAACCTGTCCGCTCATTAGCATACTGATCGCCGTTTGGTTTAAGTGTGGATGACATCATTGCAATCCTGAAACCTTGCCAAATAGTGTCTAGAGCTACATGGCGGACAGTATTTGGCAGCTACATGGCGGGCAGTATTTGGCAGCTACATGGCGGGCAGTATTTGGCAAGGATCGGACAGTATTTGGAGGGTACTTGGCGGACAGTATGTTGGCAAGGACTCACGTACGACTGCCCGCTTTCTAGTGAAGACGTCTTAACCACTTGACCACCGAGCTGGTCGAGGTGTTGTGGTGGATTCCAATATTGTATATCGGCGGGTAAACCGCGTTGCATCATAGATATAACATGATGTTTGCTTCGAGGAGAATGTAACTCAACGAAGGTTAGCCCTGCTCGACGTGATAAACACTGAGTGCTCAGTGCTTTGCCCGATGCCGGATGAAAACAAATCAGGCAGCTCGGGCGGGATTCGAACCCGCGACTCCCGCTTTCTAGCCGGCTCCCGCTCCACTCATAGTATCTGATAGTGAGGTCTCCTTCATATTATACCCAACCTGAATAGCTGCCGTTGTGGCTGCTACTGTTGTCGTAGAACCAGATGTAGGAACTGTCAGCAACGAGATCGATCCAGTCGGCTCCTGTGGCGGGGAAACAAGCGGGGTAATGACTCCACGACACCTTTGCTCTGACCAAAGTGTGCAGCGCCCCCAACGGCTCATTAATGTACACTTACCCGGCGGTTACTCATTAATAGAAAAACCACCCAAAACAAAAGAAACAAACAAACGCAGGGCTCTTTCAAAACCCGGCTTGTGCATTTTCATTATTATTTTTTTCAAGTACCATGGCAATGAGAACGGAGAGGCTTTGGGCTTAATTGGGATTTGGAGAAGGTACTATGTTTTTGGAAAAAAAATAAAAAAATAAATAAACAAGCTCTCAATCTCCAATTCCAAGAATTACCCCAAACCCACTACTGTATATTGGGGACTTTCCTCAAATCCCGACTCAGGCTACCGCTCCACGCTTTGTCTCCAACACATTTGAAAACCACAGGTTGAGGTTCCTCTGCTGAATGTGAAGCTCGGGGATTCGCTGTCAAAAGAGAGCATCGTCGATCTCCCTCAGTAAAACCAATCACAGCGAAGCCAAAATGGCTTTCATTTTCACCCCTTGTTTTCCCCCCTTTTAGATAGGATGGAAGAAAGGAGACAAGAGTGGCGCCCGAGCCTAAGCTGTTTTTTGGAAACAAATTATTGGTCGGCGGTTATGTGTCGACCTGGTCAGTGGTCCAGACTCACCCACGGGCGTTGTCATGAGAGTGGCATTGTCGTACAAGAGCCAGTAGAAACCATCCATGGACCCTAGACCGTTGATGGAGTCGATGAAGTGACCCCACGGTGGATACAGGGTAGTCTCAAATCTTATGAGGTTAAAGGGAAAACAGAGATGGAAAGTGAAAGAGAGAGTGAGGGAGAGGGAGGGGCGAGGCGAGGGAGAGAGATCATATCGATAGATAGACAGAGAAAGGGTGAGAGAGAGGGAGAGGGAGAGAGGGGGAGGGTGAGAGCGAAGAGAGAGAGGGAGAAGAGAGAGGGGTTGAGAGAGGGAGAAGAGAGAGAGGGGAGAGAGGGGGAGAGAGAGGGGGAGAGAGGAGGGAGAGGGAAGAGAGGGGGAGAGAAGGGGAGGGAGAGAGGGAGAGAGGGTGAGAGGGTGGGAGAAAGAGAGAGAGAGATGAGAGAGAGGGAGAGAGAGGGAGTGACAGATATAGAGAGAGAGGGAGGGAGAGAGGAAAGGGAGAAGGGAAAGAGAGGGTGAGAGAGAGAGAGGGGGGAGAGAGCGAGAGAGAGATAGAGAGGGAGAGAGAGGGGAGGGATAAGGGCCGGGGAGAGGGGAGAAGAGAGAGGTGGAGAGAGGAGAGAGAGGAGGGAGTGAGGTAGAGAGGGGAGGGAGATAAAGAGGGAGAGAGAGGTGGACAGAGAAAGAGAGAGAGAGAGGACGAGAGAGGAGAGGGGAGAGGAAGAGATGAAAGAGAGATTTGTAAGTCATCGTAAGTCAATCTCCCTATAGAGAACGGCTAAACTGTACATCATAATATTGCAACGAGACTAGTCACGGAAAACATAGCGCGCTCTGTGCGCTCTGTGGTGGGGGAACTCACTTGAAGCCCGATCCGTACTGCTGGTTCGCAGCCAGCATGCCTTGGTACAGCGTGACCTGGCTGGGCACCTTGTAACTCATGCCGCAGGCGGGGGGCCTCTCGTCGGCCGAGTCCACGGACAGGTAGCTGGTCACGAGGGGGCTGGAGTCCGGCTGGCCAGACGTCCTGTCGGCCGGCGGACACAGGCCGTCATCGCTGCCGTTGGCTGTAGGGAGTGGGGCGACGAGAAACGAGCACAATATCGTGATGCCGTACAGTACAGGCCAGGTATCGCAGGCGCCTGCCCCAAGACCCGTATAATTTTGGACTCGAACTCGGGCTCGAATACGAGCAATTTACAATAGTGCGCCCTCAAGAGTTTGCCACTGTGTCGGACTCGGACCTACTGACTCAGACTAGGACCTACTGACTCGGACTCAGACCTACTGACTCGAACTCGATCGGACCTACTGACCCGGACTTTGAACTACTGACCCGGACTCAGACCGACTGACTCGAACTCGATCTGACCTACTGACCCGGACTTTGACCTACTGACTCGGACTCAGACCTACTGACCCGGACTTTGACCTACTGACACGGACTTTGACCTACTGATTCGGAATTTGACCTACTGATGATTCAGACTCGGACCTACTGACTCGGACTCGGACCTACTGACTCGGACTCGGACTTCCTGACTCAAACTCGGACCTACTGACCCGGACTAGGACCTACTGACTTGCACTGGAACCTGTTAACTGGCACTCGGACCTACTGGCTCGCACTTTGACCTTCTGGGTCGGAGCGGTCGGACTCGGGTCCTACTGAATCGGACTTTTACCAACTCGGACTCCAACCCACTGACCCGGACTCGGGGTTGGACTCGACTGGCGTGACAATGTACTCGTAAACTTAGCGGCTTCTATAAATTTATACAGACTCGTAGCGAAGGTGATTGGAGAAAGACTGTCAAATTATAGACATTATGTTTCACATAGGCCTACATCAGATTATAACAGGTGACTCGAGATTCGTCTCTGCATGTCACCTTTTTGTTAACTGCCTTATAAGCCAGGTGTGTCACAAGTCACACCTGACTTGTGACTCGGACTCGACCTGGTTGACTCGGGACTATGGGGACCATCAGACTCGAAAGTTGTGGCTCGGACTAAGCTTAACTCGGACACCGACTCGTTTGGGATTCGAGCGCATAGAATTAGCATCTGCCTCGTGAGCTCCTGCATCGCAGTGCATCCTGGGAAAGGCCCTCGACACGAGCTGCGGGCAACTGTCTGCCGGGAAGCTGCGGTATTTGTTGTACACCGCAGCCACGTGTTTCTCGCTGTATTCGTGCAAATCCGCGCTTGAATTAGAGGACCGCATGTGAGTGTAACAGACAGATTCTGTGTCGGTAGAGTAGAATGATGGTAGACTCTTTGAAGATGAAGATAGACAAAGCAGACCGGCTGAGTTCAGCTTAGCTGGGAGACTTCTAATTGAACTCACTTATAAATATACTGCACCACAGGTCATAGGGCTGGAACAGCTTCTGGCTATGCCTGGGTATGAGTTAGAAATGTGGGTTGGACTCTGGTCGGGCCTGATCTCTATTTTTGGAAAATGAGCGTATTATATACTTTTTACAGGAGGGGGATATCTTTTCTTGGGGATGATGTCATATAAAGAAGATATAATTTATATGACATCATTTCAGGGAAGAAGGTGCAGGGTCAGTTTAGTGGGGAAACCATGAGGTCATGACCCTGAGGGGCACTGACAGAGGGACCCTGGTATGTCTTGAGCCAGGTTACTTGGAATGAGGGCAGTGGGAATAACGTGTACAGGATAGACCTTGAGTACCTGTTATATGGGGCTTTCCTAATTTCACTCTTACATTAGTGCTGCGTGGCGAGATCAGCCAATTGAGTTTTCTTGTGGAGGGGCGGAATGAATAGCTGTTGATGTAGTTGTAGATATCTTGTTAACTGCAAATCTCTAGCTGCTGTTTGATAATGTCCATGCTGCACCGGCTGATCTAGGGCTAGTCTCTTTTCAAGCCCGAATTTGCACTGCCACAGCGAAAAACCCATGGCTGCATTGCGGTGTAAAAGTGGCGAGGGTATTCGCTGCGCTCAGATCTCAGGCCGCCGTTTGTACGAACATAAACGCCGGAAAGCGTAACCAGGTACCCTAATTTGGGCAAGGCTAACAGGATACATGTACTACTTCCATGGGATCCGCTGCTGCCTGTTGTTGTATGTTGTGGTCGCAGTTGGTTTTGAAAGGTTTGTTATTGCTGACGAATAGGTTTGGTATGTGTCGAATAAAGAGCACCGACTTCCTGGTAGGAGCGCAAATTTGAAGCTGATGTCTTTTGTACATGTCTGTTTTAGTCTCCAGGTTCGCGTGTATAGCCTACCTATTGCGACATTACGATTCTCATAGCCGGGGCAATTTATCAGCCTCAGTTTCGTACTGTCACTGTCACGTGAGCCAGGGGGCAGGCAGCCACGGCCCATTTTTTGGTAGAGACTGCATTATGGGGGCAGTGCGCGAAATCATTCTGTCGACCCAATGCACGCCTGGATGGAATGGCGTCAAGATGTCTAAGACTGGCGCCCCCAGTCGGGGAGCGATTTTTTTTGGGGACCAAATTATTCACTATGGGCCCATAATTATGTTTGTGTACAAACAAATTACGGGGTGGGAGAAGGGGAGGGGATGGGGCTAGACCAGTTGAAGTTTAAGCTAGGGACTGCTTTCTGCACAGCCAATAAAGGCTTTCTGCACAGCGAATACAACGTACGTAATCAATCCGAGTGACGTGAGACTCAATTCTTCATACTTTGAGCACAAATATATTATGGGCCCATAGCTAATAATGTGGTGCGAAAAAAAATATCGCAGCCGGGGAAAAAAAACGTGCCGTCTTCAGCTCTATTTGGTATTTGTCCAAGTCCCTCTCGACACGGACGGCCGACTTGCCCCCTGGGCACAAACTTCAACGTTTGACCTGGGCAGACTGTTGGTTCACATGCCTGTAACGTGACTAACCCCCTCCCTCCCCCCCCCCTGCCCTGGGAGTGGAGCTCAGTGTGTGGGGGAGGAGTTTGTTTATACCTAGCCTCAACAAAACAACCCGCGCGAAGTCCGGGTTCAATCGCACTTTATTCCATAAGCAACCCATTGTGCGCGCACTAGAAAGGCGTGCCAATTTCTGTTTTCTAAAGGGTTCCGGGAATGTTGGTGAATGGGTTCGCCCTTTTTCACGGTTCCAGTCCCTCTGAAAGCGGAAGATTTTTGTTTAAACTAAGACTAAAAGAGCTTCAAGTACTTTCCCATTGCTTGGCCGAGTGCAATAACAATGTTATTAGCGAGCTTTCGATTTGCACGTCGACATAGTGGACTGGTACGAGCGAACCACTTTTTGGAGTTCTGCGCATGCGCGACATTGGACCCCTCGTTTACTGCCCGAATGGAGGACTCGTTCACCCCGGTTTTGCCGTCGTCCTCAATTCGGCGCTCGTTCACTGTATTTACGCAATACATGATCAACACAAAAGTGGTCACCTGACTTTCGGAAGGACTGCGCATACGTCGAGATCGATCGAAAGCGCTCTCGCGCAGTGAACGGACTTGGTGTGTGCGACGGGTCGACGAGCCGACTCGATCCGTTCAAGACACCGTTCGTAGCAGAAATCGAAAGCTCGCTAATATTATCGTGCGGGAGCGTTCTCTTCTTCGTTGTTCTTCTTTGTAGCCCACTTTTTTTCAGGCACACCGTCAGTTGCGTTTAATACGATGGATCTCCACGCGTCGCGAAAAAGAAAAAGCACTTCGGGAAAGGTCCTGCAAGGATTGAAGCGTTCGCCTGTGATCCTGCCTCTATTTTAATTGTGAGGATCAATGGGTGTTATAATAATAGGAACAAAACTCCCCGAGAAGAGAACGTACATTGACACCAGTCAGAAGAAGTGATACTATGGCGGATTGTGAACGACGTCATGACCTCTACCCCCCACTCACTTGAACTGAGTAAAACAACATCCGACACCGCTCTGCAGTGGTTTATAATCAGTCATTACGTCAGCATAGTATCCGGTTCAAGCCTCTTGGCAAGCGCAAATTTGCTATGATTTATATCGACCACCGTCTTGACAAGACTGGTGGAAAGTGATTTGATACGGACGATAAGCACCAAGCCAAAACCTGAAGTGTTTGGGAAATGAAAATAACTGCAATGACGGCTCCCATTGGTGTGTGTACGCATGGGGGCTCCTTGGTGTACGTGACGGTAGCCAGCCATTCTTTATCGCTATCTTTGGTTCATTTCGGCCTTGACTGCGGCCACGAAAGCATGGAGTGTTTACATTTACTTCGCGCATAGTATACACTCATAATTATGGTACACTATACAGAACGACCGGACCCTCGCAGAGCAATAGCAGAGCAGCGTTAGGCTGGTTCCCGTCCCCTACCTGGTCTCCAGACGTCTCGCGTCCTCGGAAATGTAGGTTTTTTGCGGAGGACGAGAGACTGGAGACCAGGTAGGGGACGGGAACCAGCCTACTACAGCGTGAACCAAGCGCTATACATGAGCACACGGGTGTGACCTCGGCAGGAAGTGACGGTGGACTTTCACAGAGCGCACGGGCGTGGCAATATGCTGGCTGAACGGATGTTGCGCACTGTCCGCTGCGAAAGTGCCGTATACGTGTCTAGAGTATACTCCAAAGTCCCCGTTGAGTTGTAACGGGCCGGTTGTCCCAGGTTACTTACAATTGGTCTCCGAGATAACAGGAATACCCAACATATCAACGAGATCGGGGCAGATTTAAATGAAAACGGTCTGACCTTTCATTCTTTTCTTCTCGGCCCTCCGCCATCTTCGGACAAGAGTCTCAACAAAACGCAATCGACCTTTAACGATTCCCAGTATGCTCTGCCATCGGGCAAACTACGGTGCTCGAGTCTGTGCACGCGGGAACCACCCGATGTTTATGGCCGCTACATGCATGTCGTGTGACGTTGATGTCAAGCCTAAGAGGCCGAATTAGGTGGTGGCGGAAAGCATTCCGCTCAGCCAGGGTAACTAGTACAACGCCCATGACATTTGACCAGCCATTCAGGGCAAAATCCCCCATAGCCATACACATTCAGTATCACTTCAGTGTGCAAAATTCAGTGTGCAAAAGGTCCGAGTGGAAACGCAACGTATACCATGGACTCGTGGGTATACCGCGTTAAGTTACGGCCATAGGGACCGGCCGGTTTTCAAGTCGTATCGCAAATATTTTTTTTCAATCATAATGCACAGAAACGATTGAATTGAGAAACTGACAAAAATACAAGAGGGAACATCGGTCGTAGGCCCTCTCCCCCCAACTTGAACCCGGCATTAGGTCGGTTTCAGCTTCGTCTCTGACATCCAAAAGCTAGGGGGGAACACAAGCCGTTGAATTCTTTGTTGAAGCTGAATCTTTGGAGGTAATCATTTATTCAAAATCGAAGCCGAAGAATACCGTTTTATTGCATTATAGGCCTCTATATAAGAAGCGGGGGTCAAAGCCGGGGACTGATTCGAGCCGGGTTTCGAGGGGAAAAAGGGACCCACAATCATCGGTGCAAGAAACCGCAGAACGACGGCCGGCAACGATCGACGCTCGTTGCGTGGCCGTAATTGTACGGGGATCCGGGCTTCGCTTACCGAGCACGGACGGCGGGAGACACGGGAGCAGCGCCGCGAGGAGCCCCGCTGCGGCCAGGACGGCGCTGGGCCAGCACTTGGTCATCGCGGAAAGTTGGAGAGCTTGAGAGGACAAACTAACGCACTCGACAAACACAATTATCGACCAAGGCCAAGCGGTGCCGTAACACTCAAGTACTGCTCACTAAGAGGACTTGCCTTCCGGGGTCGGAGTGAAATTCCAAACCCTGCCTAGCTTGTGGTGCGTTCGCCTGTCTGGATCTGACTGGCTCTCACCTCGCAAACTATTACCTTTTTAAGTTCTTTGGGGAAAGGTCGGGGGGGGGGGGTTGAGGCAGATATGCGGATACATTTGCTTTCGATTTGTTTTTTCGACGAAAAGCAGGTTATCATGAAAGAGCTTGTCCAGGAAGTTATAGCGTCATCGGTCACGTGGTGTTTACGCTCTGCCACTTTGTTTTGCACTGAGAATTGAAAAGAAAATTCCTTTGTATACACGACCTGCGCGCTGCGTATAGGCCTAATGTTGGATGAGCGCAAACAGAAAGGGGAACCCCCTTCAGGTTTTCCGTCCCACTATCGCTTCAACAAACATTGAAAGATAACTCCTTTATATCTCGGCCCACGCTTTTACTTCCGTGTACGTATGGGGGCGTAAAACAGGTGCGGGGCGCATGCTCACTGCACATAAATAAAGTTGACCGCGAATGGCAGCGTACAGAGAGACGACAGCAAAATGATGAGACTTAAAGGGGTATGAAACCCAGAGACAAATGTTGGCTTATCTGATTGGGTGTTAAAAACAACCCAAAATTACCTATGTGCTACTCACCTACGAGTTTCATAAAGAGGGAAA
This sequence comes from Luidia sarsii, assembly GCA_949987565.1. Lineage (NCBI taxonomy): Eukaryota > Metazoa > Echinodermata > Asteroidea > Paxillosida > Luidiidae > Luidia > Luidia sarsii. The sequence goes on along the minus strand of OX465109.1, from coordinate 8,487,627 downwards.
AATCATGGAATTCGGTGGTCGAATTCGCAAACCGCCATCTTTTCGAATGGCCCGCCAGTCACTGCGGGGGTATGACATCGCAACGGAAAACTCCCGCATGGGGCCCGGACGGATGTACCCCTAATGTATGTATATACTGCGTGCAGTATACACTCGCGAGCTGAACGATAGTGTACTGCCAGGCTTTTGGATGTCAAAATGCCAGCGGGAAAAAAAGCTGGGGAAATCTTTTCATGCAGTTCTCAAAAATAAGGACAAGAGACCTGAGTTGTTTAGGAAGTGGGCTGCGGCCATCAAAGTTGAGAAATTAGTGGAGACTAAATCGAGTCTATACGCTACAAATCACGTCATTTCAACTGTATACCTTCTGTCTTTGAGAAAGGTTCTGCTATTTTTTAGGATTGCATTTCGGTAATTTTCAGTCGGGAAGCAGTTTGCAAAAATGTGTGCACATTAACTTAAAAAACAACAACCTAATTTCACCTTAGATAAGACTTGAAGGTTTGCATGGTGGAAACATTTTGAAATATTTTTTATCAGGCACCAGGCAAAACACTGACCACTCAGTGTTTATCACGTCGGGCAAGGGCAAAAGCTCATTGAATCCTGGTGGAAACACTTAGTGGAAGGTTTGCGGTGACACCATGTATTATCTTCTCTCGCAAGAAGTGTGGCTCTGAAAAGAGTTACCGGCTCTTTTCAGAGCCACACTTATATTTACATGTACATGTACATGGTGTTCATTTCACCTTCGAGTAGCGCATTTTACTTTGTGGTTTAGAATGCCGATTCCACAGACTGACCAGACGTATTCACAACGTAATCATGACCACACAATGACGAGACAATATGAAATCAAGAGACACTGAGTGAATTTTCTTATTTTTTTTCTCTTTATTTTTGTATTCTTAATTAAATTATGACTTAATCCCGCAGTGAAACCTTTCTCTTTAAAATACTTAAAACAAAAACAAAAACTTGGATTACCACCGTGCTCGGACGAGCCGTAATAACAGAGAAAGTGTTACGATCGTGGCGAGTGGGTCGGAGGCATCATGGGAGGTGGGGGGGGGGGTTGAGATGTAGTCTCGTTTCAAGCCGCTGGTTAGCGACGTACAAGCTCTATTTTATACTCTTGTACTCGTCATTGCATTTATTTCCAGTCGTTAGTTTCAAGAGGGGTTAATGGAGGGGCGGGGGCGGAATACCAGAACGTACTCTTTAAGGAATGCTCTTCTCAAAAGTATAACCCCAAAAAGCTTTCATCGGAAAAAATAACAACATTCATGAGAAATGAGACGGTTGGAATAATTTCACAAATAATTATGGACTGCATCCTGTAATAGGAAACTGTCAACGACGGAGAACACAAAGTGATGACGTCACGTCCGAACATGGCCGCCAGAGAGTTGACAGAGGGTGCGTTCGGTTAGCTCCTGCGGGTCTGTACCCCTATCAGCCCCGTCCGACACTCCTTGGCCCCATGGGCTCCGACTCCATAGGCTGCGTATTCGATCGACTCCACGGGCTGCGACTCTTAGGGGTGTGAGCAGGACTGTAGAGGGCGCCAGACAGTTGGCCCGGAAGGGTGGGGGTTCGGCAATCCCAACAGCCGTAGCCGATGACTATCGTATGCGGTCTGCCTCTATCGTCCCGATGCAGGGACACCAGCTACCGGGATACCAGCTAAAGCAAGCAGATACCGGTCCCTACAGTGGGCTGGTTACCGACGGGCCAAAACAATGACCAGGGTACCAGCTAAAGCTAGAAGCTGACTGTGGTACGCTGGTTACCGACGGGCGGAAAAAACTCCCCAAAACACAAAACCAACGGGACAGGATAACAGCTAAGTTAGCTCTGCCTTTGAGAAAGGTCCCGCTAGGATGGAAACGTCAGGCCCACTCAATTTTCAGCTACATTTACACATGTAGCTGGGAAAACCACTGCCTAATCTTAAGTAAGAGCCTAATAAACAAAACCATTTGCTTCCTCACATCTGCCTGCTGAACATTCTTGCCATTGAGACCTGTGACGTGAGGCAATTCTGGAAATAATAACAATTCGCACTTACGGAACTCATTCGACGGAGAGGAACTCTCTTTCTGAGCGTTCTACGGATTCCCTGAAGTGACATGGAATGAGTTTTTGAAGAAAAACAAAAACAACCGTGGGGCATCCACCCGAGCAACCGGTCCAACAAACCGAGTGGTAAAAAAAAACCCAAAACCCACACTAATAATGGCATGGCCCCATGCCCCATTCATCGCCTTACAAGTGGTACAGACATCTCAACACATACAAAAACCAAAAACATGAAGACAAAAGCTGAAGACGTTTGGATTTCATATTTGTTTGTCATTTACAAATATCAAAAACCACAACTGACACACAGAACACATTCTGGACACAATAAAATGAGGCCTTTTTTTTTTTTAGAAACTCTGAGAACGGCGCGACACACAGACCTGAATAAAACAAGGGTACTGGGGTGAGAATCCCAAACAGTTGATGACAGACTATAAAGCGTGTCATTTGCACAAACACGTTCTTGTATAACTGAAATTTAACCTGGCTACTTGGAACAGTTTTCACTTCACTCTGCTGGAAAAATAAACCAAGACCATTCTGGGGGGAACAAAAGTTTGGCATAATTTTGACTCTTTGGTTGGTTTAATGTGAGGATTTGCTTGTGAGCACTCTCACCATATATGTAGCTGTTTCTTTTTTAACCTGAAGTCCTGAATCGAAGAGTCGTCAGGTTATATTGCCACTAACTCACAACATTTCTCACATTGACTGACCAGGTCTTGGGGAAATGGCTGTGGCTCAGGCTTTGGGTATCCATCTGAGCGGCTGATTCTCTAGTGAGAGAGAGGGCAGCCTTAGCCCAAACCCCAGCCAGAGCTACAGCCGCAGCCACAGCAAAGGAATCAAAAGCCACAGCCATAACCATTGCCACAGCAATAACCACAGCCACTGCCATAACCATAGCCACAGCCATAACCACAGCCATAGCCACAGCCATAACCATAGCCACAACCATAACCATAGCTACAGCCATAACCAAAGCCACAGCCATAACCATAGCCACAACAATAACCACAGCTACAGCCATAACCATAGCCACAGCCATAACCACAGCCATATCTCTTTCCTGGCAACCAAGAGCCTCAATAACTCCTTAAGAAAAAAAAGGAAAGAAATACCTTGACTGATATGTGATTGACGTCACCCGCTCTGACTTGTCTCCAGTGTCCTAGCATAGACAATCCAGTCCCCCCCCCAAAAAAAAACCCTCCTTAACCTAACACGATAAACAAAGCACAACTAGGACACCCTTAATGAGAAATACATCGCTCGGAAGTGAGTCATAACGGCGTGCACTCACAGACACTCGTTTTCAAAACAGCCAAGAATTTAAACCAAAAAGAAAACAAAAACTGTAAATTGCCCATGACATTTTTGGTCGCTGTTGGTGGTTAGGGTAGGCGGTTAGTGGGTTTTTTTCCCCCCTGTTTGTCTACTACTGTTTTCTCTTCGTAAGTTGGTGGTTGAGGATGAGTTGGATTTCGTTTACCTAATCTCGGGTAGACTGTGTGCTGGAAGAGTGTGCCGTGATATTCTTTGGGAGAGGTGGTTGGAGTCGGGGTTGAAGTCCTGGTCCAGACCAGAGAGAGGAAAAGAGGGCATCCAGTGTTGTCAGGGGTCTTCTGTAGTGGCAGGTGATTTTTTCTCTTTTTTTGGGGGGGGGGGAGGGGGGCAGGAGGGGGGTTGAGGAAAGGGAACAGTTCTTGGGGTTGAAGTCACAGGGTCCACTCTCAGGTACTGCTCGTTGGCTGATCTTTGTAAAATTTCTCAATCTAGTGTAAAAAAGAACACAGGGATGGAAAATAGAAAAACAGTGGAAATAAATGATGATGGCGTGCAGATGAGGCGAGGGATGGTTCAAGCCACAGGGAATCGTTCGAGTCAACTACATCCATTTGAAAAAGGAAGCAAAGCTTGCTATCTTATTATTTTGTATGTAAACCACATCTCATCAAGATATTCAAAATGTGTGGAGTCTGCAATAGGTGGACGGTCTTATTGATTTTTTTTCTTCTTTAATATCCCCTAATTGAGGCCCTCCTGAGGAACATTGGGGCAGCGGCAACTCACAATTTTTTTGATATGGCTAATAGCACTGTCCTTTCCCTCGCAGTTGTCGGCCTGGTACGGGGGGAGGACTTTGGCATCCTCTCCTACAAGTATCACGGTGCCTTGCCACTTGCACGGGAGTCTGCACAGGGAAGGGGAGGGAAAGGAAAGGGCAGGGGAGGGGATGGCAGGGCAGGGCAGGGAAAGGGAAGGGGATGGCAAGGCAGGGCAGGGCAGAGGAGGACAGAGGAGGGCAGGGTGAAGGGGAGGGGGAGGGGAGGGCAGGGGAGGGCAGGGGAGGACAGGGGAGGGCAGGGGAGGGCAGGGGTGGGCAGGGCAGGGCAGGGAAGGGGAGGGGGAAGGGGAGGGTAGGGGATGGCAGGGGGAGGGGAGGGAAGGGCAGAGCAGGGGAGGGCAGGGGAGGGCAGGGCAGGGCAGGGGAGGGAGGATTGAGGATGGGAAGAACAGTACATGTAATTATACAGATGAAAAGGAAACACATGCAGTCAGGTGGTGGAGATTACATATACTCTGCCCGACAGTCTACTGACGACAGGCAGAGTACACACTACCTGAAAGGTTGAGTTACCGGCTGTTTTCAGAGACCCAAAAATCCTTCTCGAAAGAAAAGTGCTACCGGTACATGGTGTCACCCCAAATCTTCCACGTAGTATTTCCATCATACATACCTTTAAGTCTTATAATTTCATGTCAGTAAGAACTTTCCAACTGGTCTGTATACAGATTCAAAAAGTAAAACCGGTACTAAAGGACAAATGTTGACGACAGCATACAGAAGACAATGACCCAAGTGCAACAGTTGTTTCAATCCTTAGCACCAAATGAGATGCAAAAAATACCCACTATAAAAAAGTCATGGCATGTAAACATTGGTCGTGCAATAGGTCTATTGTAAATATGATCGTGAACATAATTGAAAATACAACAGCCAACAACAAAAAATACAAGAAGTCTCCCCATTGCTTTCATCTGAAGTTAAATTGATGTTTGATGAATTTCCCGGGTTCATCACTCAAATAGTGCTGATGCTATCAGTTAGGGAGAGGGGGGAGGGGTCAGGGGGCTTGTTTTGGCCACTCACGTTTTGCTGATGGTGTGGAAGAGGCTCTGGGCCTGTGGGCTGATACCCTCTTGTAGTAATCTGTAGGTGTTCTGTTTGGCCTTTGTGGCTTCATCGGCTCTTTTCTCCAGCTGAAAGCAAACAATAAAAAAAAAAACCACGTCAAAGCGCCGGTTATTGCTTTAACTTCTCCATTTTTACTCCCTCAGCAAACTTATTCCTTTCCTACACGCTGCCCAATCCCTCTGACCTCAACCTTACTCTATCTACCAGCTTTCCTCTCTGTTCTATGTCTGTCATCTGTCCTTTAAGTATTTTCCCATTCCCTATGTTTGTCTTTATCTTAGTCTCTCTGCCTTAGAGAAAGTTCCTGCTGAGGTCAAAACTTCAGGTTCTATTCCTTTTTGTTAATAGATTTTCAGTCATTTGGATGGAGGAACTTGATCAATCTATTTTCCTTTTACCTTGTGCATCTGGTTTTGCAAATTTGTATCAAATCTAATATTTTTATGTAAGCTGTTTTTAATACAGTCTATGGACCGATATGAACATTCATATATACCAGAAGTTATAATAATAATAATAATTGCATGCACAAACTCCAACAATTTTCAGCGGCAGTATGCTATCCTCGGGGTACCTACTCCGACAAATTCCAAACTAAATCCTGGTGTCGGATTTTGTGAGGTTGGGGTCTGAACCACCGCTTCCAGCGATACCACACATACCTTGAGAATGTTGAGCTTGGGAAGCCGGGGAGTGGGTTCTGAGGTGGTCGCATCAACCCGGAATTCGTTCGCCCAATTCAGATTGACGACGCGTATATCACACGTGGTCTTCCGCTCTGAGTTTGACGAGGGGGTTTCTGATAGAGAGGGGGGGCGAGGGTCAAGAAAAGCATCTGACGATAGCTGGGGACACAAGCCAGGCTCTCAGTATCTCGGGCAAAGTAGTCCTTGTTTTGACTCCATTATTTTTCCTGTCATGTCTACAATACAAACTTGTGACAAAGGGTTCTGCAGTTTCCCCATCATTTCTTTGACTTGAATTGAAAAAGATGTGATCCCCGAGCTGCCGTAGCCAGGTTTACAACAATTGGTTGTTTGCATCCGAGTGAAACTGGGGGTGCAATCCCTGGAGATATACGGCAGTTAACGGTTGAATTGCTTCTGACTGGCGCCCCACCATGGCAAAGACTAGTTGACTATTATTAATTAGGGAGGCCACCATCTAAGGGCTGGATAGCTTAGATGAAAGAGCACTGTCGGGTTCAAGTCCCGGTCCAGTCAAAGTTGTCTTTTTTCATTTTTTTTTTCAAGTTTTTCAATTTTTAAGCTTTGTGTGATCCCCGAGCTGCCGTAGCCAGGCTTACATTACAACAAATTACAATTGTTCAGTTTCAAATCAAAGATGGCTGTCTCCATTTGGCTCGTCGGTCAGGAGAGACCTGTTCTCGATCGACTGCTCAAGGGGAAATTTCTCCTCCCCCCCCCAAACATGAGTAAACCAAATGACCAGTATTGGAAACTGTGATTCACACTGAATCTAACGCAGTAACACTAACAGTAACAGTAACAGTGAATGAGTGGACAGCTTCTAGGGTGTTTCGGGGATGAAATATATGGATTTCGGTCAGGGGTAGTCAGAAAATCGTTACTTACCGGTCTCAACCTCCTTAAGTACTGGGACCCTACAGTTGCCCAACCCCTCCAAATTTCAAAAAAGGGGACTTTCCAAGGCCAAGTTACTCGGACTACATTGAATGCACACACACACTGACACAGACAGTGGTCAGTAGAATATTTCATAGGACAGCATGGTTCGTCTTCAAGTCGTTTTCACTCTCAGACTTGGGCCACTGGATCTCAATAAGCTCACAAAAGTCGTGTATCTCAATAATAATGTCTAAATTATAGTACAAAACGAACAAGTTCAACGGGCATACTGCCAGTGCCACGGCACTGCGTGTCGATAGACGAAGCCGCCGGCCACACGACTCACGATCGAGCGGCCGCCGTCTTCCCTAGAAAAGCCCGAGAGCCCGACGGTAAACGGCGCAACGCCGACGTCCAAAGGATACTGAGGACGAGCAGCTTGCTGCCCGGGTCGTACGCCATCACCTCGCCCGAAACTCGCTCCTCGAAGCAGGTCTTGCACGACACAATGTTGCCGATTCGGAAGAGTCCATCACTGTGCGAGTTGGACGCCATTTTGTTCGTTTACTACATGCCGCGCATGCGTTATGCCGGGAGGGAATGGCGGGTCGGTGGGCAATAGGGGGCGCTGTTTATCGCTAACGTGCCCCTGCTGAGAATGGCGATGCCCATACCGTCATGTACTGTGCACGTACATGCACGCACATTCGTGTACATCTTAACGTATTATTTTATTACATTACAATAATTAACAGGAATACGACACCCTGAAACAACAATTAAAATAATGATACCAATAACGAAAAATTCTATCCTACGAATAGTACGAAAAGAGTAATACGTAGGCAGTTTCCTGCTGCTAAATTGCGTAGTACGTTTTGTAACGGGACCAACAATGTTAATGAAATTGATCTCATAATGAAATAGCAGATAAATTGGAAGAGACACAGAACAATATTGAGAATTTTAAAATTGGACGTTACATTGAGGAGATAATCTTTTCACTGTCAAAGGTCATCTGATGATTTTCTTTGTTTTCAGTTTGGCACCTATAGGACAACTATAACTATGAGGATCAATTGTGGTCGTAAGTTTATGCCATCCTTGATTGCTACAAATCAGTATAATTTTGGCGCCACTGCAAACCTTCTGATAAGTACCGCCACCAAGTCCTATTCACTAAGGTCTCTTGTCAAAAAGATCATCGTTTGAGTGCCATTTGAATTCATCCGACCGATAAAATTTCCCCCGGTAGAAAGCAGATTATACTGGACTCTGGGGTGAAAAATTCACGATGGCTATCCTGTGGAAACGACATCGGACGGGTCAAATTATCTGATACCCAACCGATGATCTTTTTGACAAGAGGCCTTATTGACCGATATTACTGACCTATGATGTATAACCAGAGGAGTTTGGGAGTATTGGGAAATATTTTTGTACCGAGGATGGCCAAAATGGGGGCGGAAATTATTGCCCAACATCAGCACCCTAAACAGTGCCCAACCCCCCCCCCCAAAAAAAAATGTCACCATCCCCTTCCCTCTCCCCTCTCCCCTCTATCCCTCCACCCCAACCCATCCCTCCCCTCCCCGATCATCTCACCCGGCGTTGACACGAAGGCAGACGGAGTAAGTCAACCGTCGTCTTCGCCCGACCCCTGTCCTGGAGAAAAAAAAACCGCTACTAAGAAACAAAAAAAATGCGGTAAAAAAAGAAAGAGAGAGAGAGAGAGAAAAAAGACAGATTGAGAAATGAGATAAATTATATTGGAGCGAGTTGTGTTTACCAAATTATTAATATGGCTGCTGTTGTCGAGAGATCGCTTGTCAACGCGATACACTTTTTTCCCCTTTTCTGTTCCCCCCTTTTATTATTATTTTATATATAACCCGTTTTACGCGCTTGGCTTCTCTCTGTTTTTCCCATGATAAATGACAGCCTACATTATATTTGTTGTTCTTGCTTGGCCAAGCCGGTCTTACCGCGGTCTTACTGGGCCTGTACAGGAACCCGCCAGTGTGTCTTACACTGTACTGGTGCACTACACCAATAAACACAATTATTTTTCTGAAAGACGTACATGGGGCCATGTGTGACCCGGCACAGCATAATGAGGAATAACCCCACTTTTGAGATTTTGAGGTTTTCTAATAATGTGAAGGAGTATACCATTAGCTTTCAAATGATATCAAAATAATTATGATATCCTCTAATACTTAAAATTTCCGAAAAAAGAAAGAAAAAAAGACAATTTATTTGTAATCGAATTGTGAAGATAATTTAACTTCAGGCGTTGTTTACTCAAAAAGTGTTTTGGTGGGATATTCCTCATGTCGTTGTGCCGGGTCACATTTTCACGAAGCACCAAACTTTGCTTAAAGCCCCTGTACACAACATATTTGGTAAGATCGGAAAACAGAAATGTTCACAGATTTACATGGGACTTATCCAGTTTGAAGATGGTTATAGCAGAAACCTCGCACTTAAATATTTCTGCCTAAAATGCAGCTGTATTTTTTGGAGAAGAGTAAAGAAATAGTTTACATCTCACCGAGATCTAAACGATATTTCTAAGAACCACCTTCTTAGATTAACAGTATACTTGAAAATGGCAAAAACAACTATAGGCCTACTTCATAATTTTCAAATGACATTGAATCACAATGTGGTTCGCAATCATGTTTACACAAGGGAGACTTTTCCTGCTTAGTATATATTTCCTGCGCTTAAATCCCTGGAGCGCCCCACGTGAAGTATATGTCACAGTTATTAAAACAATCATTACAAAATAACGAGACGCTCATTTAAAGTAAAATAACCACTAACGCCCAGAGTGACATCAATGTAACATAAATAGCCCCCTCTGTTGGCTTGTACTGAAGACTAGGTAAGGTCATGACCTTCACAAGTTGCCAGCATTTGAGATCTTCTACTATCTGCGAAATACCCGAATTCGACCTCCCATTTCTCCATGAATTAGGTAAGTGTGAGGCATAAATTTTATATGAATATAAATTGTATATAACAAAGAACATGTAGAACTTTGATTTTGTTGCTGAAAGTGTTTCATACGATTGAAATATAGGTAAAAGAGTCACTGTTACGCCGGCGTCACAATGGGCTCTCACGTGTGTGCTGCATTGTATTCGCAGAAGAGCATTACGCAATGTCACTGCATGTTTTCATATTACTTTAGTTAGGGCGGAAGAAAATCATGCCTCATTTTATTTCATTTTGTTCCTTGCAAGACTTTCAAGGATCACAAAACACTTGTAAACATAGTGGGTCCCTTGCATGTGATTGAATTCCACAATAAAGTGTAGTCCCGGTTAGTCCGAGTAACTTGGACCCGACAACCGGACAAGTCACCCTTTTTTTATCGAATTTTGACATTTTGAGGGACAGGTGACTGTAGGGTCCAAGGATCATGGCTATACTTTGTGGAAATGTCATCTTTGAAAAATATCCAGTGATTAATAGAAATTATTGCATGTTGACGGAGAGTGATGGACGGCGCAAGTCAAGGGTAACATCCGGGCGACTCGCTCCCTGAGCGAGCATGCGCGGATCCGGTCACACGGATGAGGGCGTTGAACTCCGACCGTATACCGGTATAGCCGCTGCGCTCTGGCCAGGCAGACTTGTGTGACTAATAAAATCCGCGGGCTGGAGGCCAACTCGATTCCCATTTCCAACCTCTGGCCGTGGCTGTGGCTGTGGCTATGGCCGTGGCTCTGGCTCTGGCTCTGGCTCGGACTCGGACTCGGACTTGGGCTCTGGATGGATCTCGAACTTCATTTTTCATTTTCAATGACTCGGACTCGAGTGACGACAACAAAATGAATCGCACTTGAACCCAAAATATCCCGCCAAATATTTGGTCTTAAAGGGTCCCTGAAAGCTAATGTTTTTTATGTTTGTTGTTTTTTTAAACTGGGGGTTCCTGACATGATCTAACAATAGCGCCCTCATTTTGATAAGGATTTTTTCAGGTAAAAAGATGATCAATTTCTGACTCCACTATGAAAAAAAGCTTGCCAATAATGTTCGTACACTTCAGATCCCTCGATATGTTGGATCAGACAACGTATGGATGCTATTCTTTGACCTCGAAAAAATGTTGTGTAGGGGCTTTAAGGAGCAATATTCCATCCGTTGACATTTACACCAACATTGGTATTTAAAACAAAAAAATGTTTTCAAACAGCGCCTGCCCAAAATGTTGTCTGTTTGTTTTCACAGCGGGACTGACATGCCACTCTGAATGGCCCAGCTTGTCACTCCAGGGAAGTCACGATAATCATTCTTCCCATTATCCTGTAGCGGTCTCTTTCCACGGTATTATAAAAGTGTCGGCAAGATGCCGTCGAGCGCCCGACAACCATTGACCGGCGCGAAACCTTATAGCGGGCCACCTGACGCTCACCTGCCGTCAATCGCGTCGCAGCCACCCCCCGGGCGACTCCGGAGGGGACGCTGTTATTGGCGACGGTCGGTGATGGGAGTTCTATACGGAAGTACGTACGCCGGCGCTGCTAGGTGTAGGGGGTGGGGGGCTGTGTTGACTGGAAGAGGTGCAGAGGGCGAATAGTTTTAGACTTGACAAGGTGGGATTGCAAGAAGCCGGCTCGGGCCAGCGACTTCAAAAGAGGAGTGTGGGGGTCCGCGTTGTGACACACCGGGGTGGGCGAGGGGAGGGAGTGGGAGACGGGAGACGGGAGCCGGGGGGCCGATCCCCGGGGGACTTGAGGCGGCCGCGACACGGTAATTAACAGCGGGTTCGGCACGGGGGACTGGCAGCGAGGAGCTCGCTCCTGTTCGACGTGACGAACCCCGACGAGCTCTCCTCAGCCGACGTCGGTAAAATACAAAAAAAGTTGTACCTCGACAGGTGGGGGTTGATTTACGAACTGGAAGAAGTCCGTTTATGGTTTTTTTTCCCCAAACGAAATGAATTCATAATAAAAAAATGTCTCGTTGAGTGACTCTTCAAATTGTACAGCTTTGTTTTTGATTCGTCTCTGCAGACCGAAATGCTGTAGTTGTTTGTCCACCGAAATAGAGTGGGTGAGTTTATTCAGCCGAGCATCCAGTTCCTCCTGTCCGACCAAAGTCAAGCAGAACGAGAGATTTACGGTGGGCTGGTAATTGGATACGTGACTGTGCATGGTTTGATGGGTAGGATGGGGGCAACAGCTGAGTGGTTCGTGAAAGAAGCTACAAGGGTGCAGTATGTACAAAAATAAATAAATCAAAACTCACATTTATTTCCAAGCTTCATGGAAAAAGCTGAACAACATATACATGTATAAGCTTTGAGCGGAAAGATATTCACAAACATTAGAATGAATTAATTGTACAAAAGATAAAGGGAAAAATAAGCATGGAGGCATCTTCGGGAAGCCGAGGCTTGTAGTGAAGTGCCTTATTACGAAACGGGAACAAAGACAAAGACAAGCGGACGGACAAACGGACAGACAGGTCGGAAGTGAATAGACAAACGGTAAACGATGAAGACAAATTGTACATAAATTTTGAAAAGCTTATGTACACTAAATCGAGCTCCCATTGAACTCTGTACAAAACCACTAACTTTCAAAGCCAATTATCCCACACCGAAAAGTTTCTCAGCTATGCCGAGACAGTCGGAACAATCGGCAGGCACATAGACGTAGACCGACATAAACGGGGTTAAAGTAAGTTAAATCGTTATCGTTAACTCCTTAACAAAAAAGATACCAAACAAAAAACTGTTGCAAATTGCTCACTGACTAAAATGAACTGCAATAGGCCTACATAAATTTCAAAAGTTAGAGGGCATTACGTTTCGATCTTAGCAGGACCTTTCTCAAAGGCAGGACCTTTTTTTCTTAGCCTTTCGTCACCCCCTCCCTCTTTGAGATTCATGTATTGCAGGTCATTTTAGTCAGTGAGCTGAGCAGTTTGCAACAGTTTCTTTGTATTAACTTCTTAAATTAAAAAAAAGTTAGAGGGCCTGACGTTTCGATCCCAGGACCTTTCTTAAAGGCAGGACCTTTTTTCTTTGTCTTTGAGAAAGGTCCTGCTAGGATCGAAACGTCAGGCCCTCTAACTTTTGAGATTTTTGTATTGCAGGTCATTTTAGTCAGTGACTAGTTTGCAACAGTTTTTGTATTAACTTCATAAATTTAAACAGTTAGAGGGCCTGACGTTTCTCAAAGCCCAAATCATTGATCATTACAAAAAAAATTGATTAAAGATCTCTGAAAAGGGAGAACTTGGGCAGACGTTCCTTTTGTCTTAAGACCGCCCCCTACCCCATAACCCCACCCCTCCACTCCCCTCTCCACCTCCTCCAGGGAGAAACGCGATTGAGCGGTAGTAATGGTGGTCGAGACCCGGGTCATTTTCGTCTCACCTGTGGGGTCCGCCGGGCGCGCACAGACGCCGCATTGTTACCGTACCGCGCCTGAAAACGGGCCGACCGGGCCCGCCCGACAAGACGCTTGTCACCTGGTAAGCTTGCGAGTTGCCGACCGTGCGTGGAGGTCATTTTTCGCCCGGGCATTCCTGGGGTTTTGGGGCTGTTTTTTTTGTGGGGGGTCGAGTTCTCTTTCCCGGGGGAAGAGGAGGTGACAACGGTCGGTTGGTAAATGGGTCGTTATTGGGTGTTGATTGCCAGGTGTGCAGTCATAAGAGTCTCTCTTTTTGTATTGTTTTGGGTGGTTTTTTTTTTAGGGGGGAGGCGGGGTGTCCGGGTTTTTTGGGGTGGTGGTTTGCCGTGTTTTTCGTCAGGCATCATCACTCGTGCGAAAAGTGACAGCTCCATCAAAATGGCTGCCCTGTAATCGCATGGATCAATGGAAGAGAGGTCCTTGACTTTGAATGACGCCATGTTCTTGTGAAGGCTGGACAATGACCGACCATTCAACACTCAACAAAGAACCCTGCTTACTAATCCCAACCCTACTCCTTGCTCTTCCCTTCTGGGGCCAATCTAATAGGGCTGCTTTAAGCACCAAATTCTGAACCACAAAATGTCAGGATTCAAAAAGATAACTTTGCCAAGCAAAACTTCACTTGTGTTTCATGCTGAGTAAAAAATAGTGGGACAGAAGTCAAAAACAATTGGTATCACATCGTAATGTGCATTGTATTTCTGTTAACACGGGGAAAATTTTTCACTCTAAGCAGATTTTTCACTCTCAAGCGAATCTATGAAATTGGTCCCTGGTCTGAGCGTAGTCTATCTACCAGCTTTTCTCTTTGTCCCAAATCACCACCGCCCTTCCTATCTGTTTTGGGCCTTGTCAGTCTTCCTTTGAGAAAGGTCCTGCTAGGATCCAGACGCCACGCCATTTTGAGGGCCTGGCGTTTCGATCCTAACGAGACTAAAACAGACAGGAGTGGAGGACTTCGGTCGATGTCCTACACACCACTGTAATAGGCCTAGGCAGTAAGTAAGTCCATAATCGTAAAAATGGCAGAAAGGTCCTGCTAGGATCGAAACGTCAGACCCTCTGAAATAATTATGCATATTTATTTTATGGGTCTTTTACGTCAGGAAACAGTTTGCAACCTTTCGGCAGACCTCTCAATCTACCTCTCTCTCTCCCTCCCCCTCTCCTCTCTCTGTCTGTCTCTGTATCTGTCTCTGTCTCTCTGTCTGTGTCTCTGTCTCTGTCCCTCTGTCTATGTCTCTGTCTCTGTCTCTGTCTCTGCCTCTCCCTCTCTCCCCCTCTCTCTCCACCTCTCTCTCCCTCTCCCCTCTATCTCTCCCTCTCTCCTCTCTCTGTCTCTGTCTCTCTGTCTCTGTCTCTGTCTCTGTCTCTGTCTCTGTCTCTGTCTATGTCTCTGTCTATGTCTCTGTCTCTGTCTCTGTCTCTGTCTCTCTGTCTATGTCTCTGTCTCTGTCTCTGTCTCTGCCTCTCCCTCTCTCCCCTCTCTCTCCACCTCTCTCTCCCTCTCCCACCTCTCTCTCCCTCTCTCCTCTCTCTGTCTCTGTCTTTCTGTCTCAGTCACTGTCTCTGTCTCTGTCTCTGTCTCTGTCTCTGTCTATGTCTATGTCTCTGTCTCTGTCTCTGACCCTGTCTCTGTCTCTGTCTCTCTCTCTGTCTCTCTATCTCTATCTCTTTCCCTCTCCCTCTCCCTCTCTCTCTCTACCTCTCTCTTCCGGCCTATCCCTCTCTCCCTCTCCCTCACTCCCTCTCTCTCCCAATGTATCAGTAGAGGCAAGGAGGCAATAAGTTGAGGATACCTTCCATTGAGTATAAAGTCGGTGGATATGATGAGAACCTTGCACATTTTTTTAATTCTACCCAGTGGAACAAAAAAGAGCTTCGAGAGCGTGTTACATTGCCAAGACCACTTCCTTCCTGGGACAAAATATTAGATTACGCCGCCCGACACTGACAAACGAGAGTCAAACAAATAGTCCAATCCGCCTTCCACTCTGATCTCGCCTCCAAATTTCGACGCCAAAAAAAAGAGAGAAATTCCCACCCGATTTTTCTTTAACAAGCCTCTCGCATTTTATGGACGGTCAAATCATTTTACTCTGTAATTTGGTTGTTTTTACTATTTTTATGGGGAAGGGGGAGATTGGGGCTGTTGCGCGACCGACCTTTGACCCCCAAGATGACAGCTCGGCGCCTCGGGGCAAGCCTAGTTTCCTGCGCACCAATTTGGGTCAGGTGCATGGAAGGGTTGCGGTGAGACCACGTAACACATCTCTTTTGGGGGGATAGAATTTGTGTGGCACCGAAAAGAGAGATTTGGCTCTGAAAAAGAGACGTTTAACATTACAACGCCCGGGCACTTCTCGTCATCCCGAGGAAGGTCCTGCTATATAGGATCGAAACATCGAGCCTTCCATCGTTCTTGGCTTTACAGGTGGAGAGAGGGGTGACAGAGAGAGGAGGGGACAGAGCGAGGAGGGGACAGAGGGGTGAGATAGAGGAGGGGAGAGAGGGTGAGAGAGAGAGGAGGGAACAGAGAGGGAACAGAGGGGGGAACGAGAGGGGGGAGAAGGGAGAGAGGAGTGAGAGAGGAGAGAGAGAGGGAAGGGAGGGGAGAGAGAGGGAAGAGAGAGGGGGGAGAGAGAGAGAGGGAAGAGAGAGAGAGAGGGAGACGAGAGAGAGGGGAGAGAGGGAACTTAGAGGGAACAGAGAGGGAACAGAGAAGTGAGAGAGGGGTGCGAGAGCGGAAGGGAAAGAGAGAGGGAATAGAGGCTATTGAAGAGAGAGGGAAGAGAGAGGGGAGAGAGGCAGAGGGGTAAGGGAGGAGTAGAGAAACGGAAAGGTAGCGAGAGAGTGATGGAAATCGAAAGACTGAGGGTGAGCGAGGGGAGAGTGGGGGAGAGGGGGAGAGAGAGGGGAGAGGGGAGGGGAGAGAGGGGACAGTGAGGAGAGAGAGGCAGAAGGGTGATGGAGAAGTACAGAGAAGAAAAGTAGCGAGAGAGGGATGGAAATAGAAATAATGAAGGTAAGAAAGGGGGAGAGAGGGGAGAGAGAGGGGGAGGGGAGAGAGGGCGGAGGGGAGAGAGAGGTGGAGGGGAGAGAGAGAGGGAGGGGGCCACATCTAGATCAATGAACCGTCGAGGGGAAATTACTATGACGGGATTTCTTTTGGGGGGTTGTCCACGCTTGGGGAACTGGGCCACCGATCGCTGAGTAATTTGTCAGAATCGAGAACATCGCTTTATTTTGTGGTACTTGACTTGGTTTAGAAGCTAATTTCCCCCTGTGTGATGAGGCCTGATTGGTCCCTAATCCCCCCCCCCTCCGTTGGTCTTACGCTTTAAGCATGCCCCAAAGAGCCGCGTTCAATCTCAACCCGGATGGGGTCTACGACCGAGTCGCGCATATGTGACCTGGCACAACGACATGAGGAATATCCCACCAAAACACTTTTTGAGTAAACAACGCCTGAAGTTAAAGTATCTTCACAATTCGATCACAAATCAATTTTCTCTCTTTTGTATTTTCGGAAATTTTAGGTATTAGAGGATATTATGTTTTGATATTATTTAAAAGCTAATGGTATACTCTTTCACATCATTAGAAAACCTCAAAATCTCAAAAGTGGGGTTATTACCTTATTATGCTGTGCCGGGTCACATATAACGCGATTATGTTATAATACGCACATGCATATTGACATAGGCTGTACAACCGTTACGGCCATACATGAAAGGCAGTGAGCCGTATCGGAAGAAGACGGAAGACGGAGCTCAAGATCGACAAGGACGGAGACATTGGCAGATATGGAACCTGCTGAACACTGCACTATACAGTACCCGCTGCTTCACACACTCAGGAGAGAGGGGAGAGAGACAGAGGGGTGAGAGTGAAGGAGACAGAAAGAAAGGTAGAGAGAGAGATGGATGGAAATAAAGAGACTGAGGGATGACAGATTGGAGAGAGAGGGGGAGAGGGGAAGACATGGGGGAGAGAGAGAGAGAGAGAGAGAGAGAGAGAGCGAGAGAGAGAGGGGAGAGGGGGAGAGGGGGAGAGGGGAGAGCAAGGAGCGAGGGGCGAGAGAGGGTGAGATGGGGATAGAGCGGGGATAAAGGGTGAGGGAGAGGGAGAAGGGGAGAGAGAGGGGAGAGAGGGGAGAGGGGAGAGAGGGGAGAAAGGGGAGAGAGGGGAGGGAGGGGAGAGAGGGCTCAGAGAACCTGGGCAACACCTCGCCAACAATTTGACCGACACAAGTCAAAATATCAACAGATAGATGTATTAATCTATAAAAATCAAACAATTGTTGGAATGGAACGGAAAAAACAAAAATCGATGACAAACTTTCCACGTTGTCTGGTAAAAGCAGACCAAACACATTTCGACCTTTTTGTGCCTGCCGGACGTTTATTTAAAGTGAAGGAAGTCGGGCAAGGACCTGCTATTTATAGAAACTACGGCTCCAACTTTGCTTTCCTATGTGGGTTAGGGGTACCCCGGGAACGTAAGCATGATTCACGGATTTTGGTTAATAATGTTATTTGTACGTGCATGTGTACTGGTGGTAGATTTTTTCCCCCTAGGTAAGCTAGGGGCATGGATTAATGTGTGGTACTTGTGTTTAAGGTGTCACTCGACCGCTCACTTATTTCCACGTTCTTGTAGAAATTTACAAGCATTTGTATAACTGCGTGAAAAAACCACTTCATCAGTTTTTCCAGACAGACAGAGAAAGGGATGAGCCAACATGGCGGCTTATGACGCTAGTAATAATACCATTGCAACACGCACCCATTCCAAACGCATTATCCTGAGTTACAACTCAGGTTCTTTTCAGAACCAGAGTCTTTCGAAAAAAAGAAGAAACCCTCGCATTTCGGTAGCATCATAAGCATGGTCAAGTCACGAGTTGGAATAGATATGACATCATCAGTGACGGTGCGGAGATGTGCTCCCCGAAACGATAATGGTGCCGCGACTCCAACCTCAACTTTCAAGCCCCTCCGTTGGATAAGTGCGTGAGACCTTGGCCGAAGGGTCGCTGATGTACCCGAGGCCACCCCGGGGGGGGGGGGGGGGGTGGGGCTGTACGGTGGCCCCTCGAGGACCCCTGTGGATTAAAGGCGCACCGAATCGAAACCTTCCTCCTCTGCTGTACCCGGCTCCCATCCGTCGTTAACGTCCGCATCCCGTGCGCGCACGCAGCGCTGCCGACGGTACCGGGACCGGTAGCCCGCACGGACCCGCAACCCTCCCGCAGGAGCAGCGAGTGATTCACTGCGCCTACACGTCGCCTCTTTTATCCCCCCCCCCTCTCACCTCCCCTCCCGAAAAATGAGACGAACAAACACCGAAAAGAAAACCGTTTTGCTTAACAATAAACGGAGGGTTTCCGTTGCCACGGGCGCATGAGGTCACTTCTGAAGGGCGCCCTCGTAGCTATAGCTGGAGGTCAGAATCCATTCGGCGCTGCAAGCTCGGATGCTTTTCGAGGCAGGCGGCCGCCACCAATACGAGCGAATCACAACAGCGCGCCCTCAAGAGTTTGCAACGCGTTGGCCAATCACAATGCGCGGAATCTGTCGATCCCATTGATCTCCATAATAACGCGCGGTGTCCTATCCAGTCTTTATTATGGAGATCAAAGGTCGATCCCATGCATGTCTGGACAGGGTCGACAGATTTCGCGAACTGTGATTGGCCAACGCGCTGCAAACTCTTGAGGGCGCCCTACCGTGAATCGCCCGCATGGATGTCTTGGTTGGAATGTTTGATGGTTTAACACAAAAACTGTGGCAATCATTTTGACCTTTACCAATGTCGTATAGGGCCTTTAACGGTGGTGATTTCCACCATTGAAACAGGCTTGGGGGTAAATTCTGGAGTTTGAGAAGAGATGTCGGCACTTCTCGGACACCGCGTGGAGTTGTTTTCAATCAAGTACGTTTCCTTGTCTTTAGTCGCTATTTTTTTCCAAAGCCATGCCGACCCAATGGCTGAGCTGAGGACGTTGCTCCAACTGCAAACGGGACGACGAGGGGACCTCTGATGACGACAACGACCATGTGTCTCGTTTAGGAGTTGGCTCGCTGTCGACCCTTTTTTAGGGGGGGGGGGGGGGAGAGGGAGAGGGTTTTGGAGTCAGGGTTGGGTGAGGTCGAGTGAAAGGGAGTTCACACCATCCAGCTCGGCGTCTTTACAATGTATGTATGTATGCCAACAACTAACAGGCCGCTGATTGAGGCACGTATAGTGGCCGGTTATGACCGTAACGCGTGCTTCCCCTACCCCTCCCTGCCGTGTGGATGCAACACACCCCACCCCCCCCCACTCGCAGATTCCCGGTTAACCCCCCCCCCCCACCCCTCCCCGCAGGCTCCTCCTCCCTTTACCGATCCATCTTCGTCAAAAGGGCGCCTCGTCCGATCGACCGAGACTCCGCCAGGTATACCTATAATTCCATTTCGTCATTATGATTTCTCGGAGGGGAGAGAAAGACAGAGACAGGTAACGAGACTTCAAGAGGGGGGGGGGGTGAGAGTGAATAAGATGGGGACCGACGAAATGACACAGTTTTTCGAAGTAAAAACATAAGAAACCAAGTCAGATGAAAAATATATAGCCAGAGTCAGAGATGGGTGTAGAGAGACGGAGAGACAGAGAGACAGAGAGACAGAGATACAGAGAGAGGCAGAGAGACAGAGAGAGCGACAGAGAGACAGAGAGAGACAGAGAGACAGGGAGAGACAGGGAGACATGAAGAGACCGAGAGACAGGGAGAGACAGGGAGAGACAGAGAGACAGGAATAGACAGAGGAACAGGGAAAGAGACAGAGAGATAGAGAGAGACAGATTGAGACGGAGAGAGACAGAGAAGGAGATAGAGACAGGGAGAGACAGAGGGACAGAGTGAGACAGGGAGAGACAGAGGGACAGACTGAGACAGGGAGAGACAGAGTGTCAGACTGAGACAGGGAGAGACAGAGGGACAGTTTGAGAAGGGGAGAGACAGAGAGACAGATTGAAACAAGAAAGAGACAGATTAATGAGACAGAGACATGGAGAGAGACAGATTGAGACAGAGAGAGGGGGACAGACAGAGAGACGCAGAAAGTACAGAGAGACAGCGAAGGAGACAGCTAGGGACATACAACGTGATATAGGAATACAGAGAGAGAGCTAGAAAGACATAGACACACACGGACAGAGAGAACAACGACATGGGTTGGGCTCGGTCAAAAAGCTTGTTTTACTTGTCAACCCTTCGAGTTCTAGCGGCCTGGACAGACCCATCTATCACTCCCGGTCCAAGCGCTCTCGTCGAGTATTTGCCCTTGTCCCTTACCAACCGACATCCCTTTTAAGCCAGCCAACCCCCCACCCCCTTCCCAACCCTGACCCCGTTACCATAATTGGAGGAAACATTTACAACATAATAATTATGCTGGCCTCGTGGGGGGTAGGGGGGCTTCTAGGGACGGGTGGGTTTCTTGGGGAGGGGGAGGGGGCAAACAAACATGACCGACTTCACCGAGTAGGCCAGATGCCGAAAGAGAGGCAAAGGCAGAGAGGGACCCCGGTGACCCGAGTCAGATTCTCGGGTGAAGGACGGTTTGTAAAGCACTACTGAGCGGTATTTATAACGGCCCGGGAGTCTGGGGACCCGACCTGCATGCACAGATAGAGACAGAGTCAGAGAGACACATAGAGAGAGAGGGGAGAGAGGGAGAGGGAGAGGGAGGGGACATAGTCAGAGAGACAGAGAGAGGTGGTGAGAGAGAGAAAGAGAGAGAGGGGAGAGGGGAGAGAGACAGGGAAGAGAGATGGGAGAGAGAGGGAGATGAAGTGAGAGAGAGAGGAAAGAGGGAAAGAGTGAGAGAGAGAGAGAGAGGGGGAGAGAGTGAAAGAGAGAGGGAGACAGAGAGTGAGAGAGAGATGGAGAGAGAGACAGAGTCAGAGCATAAATGTCAGAGAGACAGAGAGAGGGGAGAGAGGAGTTGGGATGGAGTGAGAGAAAGAGAAAGAGAGAGAGAGAGATAGAGGAGAGAGAGGGAGAGGAAGAGGGTGAAAGAGTGAAAGAGGCCGGTGGAGAGAGTGGTGGAGGGAGAGGCAGAGAGAGAGAGAGGGGGGGGTGTTGGAGAGAGTGAGAGAGTGAGAGAGGGAGAGAGAGAGTGAGGCAGAGTGGTGGAGGGTGAGGTGGAGAGGGGGAGGGAGAGTGAGTGAGAGAGAACATGCATACAGGTGAGAGAGGGGAGAGAGGGGAGGAGGGTGGGAGATGGAGGGAAAGGGAAGGAAAGGAGAGGGATAAAGGGGGTGAGGGAGAGAGAGAGAGAGATAGGGGAATAGGAGGAGAGAGTGAGGTAGAGAGAGAGAAATGGTGCCTTCACAAACGGCGTGCGCTTGATTGGGGACAGGTGAGCGGTCTAGGCGTGGTAGTTGGTTAACGAAGGGGGCGTTCCAGCGGGAAGGGTAGGCTAACGGCACCCATGCCGTGGGTAACGAAGCACAGGAGGACCAGGAGGGGGGCAGGCTTGGGTTGGAGGGGCTTATCGTCACACCTCCCGCCAGCACCCTTCTCCGCATAAGGCCTCCAGATTTAAACCTCCCTCCCTCACTCACTCCCTCCCTCCCTCCCTCCTCTCTAAATCTATTTCCCTAGGACCATTAAAGTTTCACTTGTATCATGGAGGAAACTTATTCTTCCGTGCTTGTATTTCAGCCGCAGAATGAGTTCGAGTCTGAGTCCCGAGTCTTGAGCCCGAGTAACGATGTCATATTTGTACTAAATATTGTATTTGGAACCACATTTTGTTCCCATTTTGGGGGACAAATTTACTACAATCACTTGCTGGTAAGCACTAAATTTCGACTTACATGGTATATCCCATAACATCGGCAAGAAAACCGCTCAGAGAAAGATTCGTCATCCCGTGTGCCCCAATACCAGTCTATAAAAACCGATAGCTGACGATTTCAGTATATCGTAGCGTGCACGAAGGTCGAACAGACCAACTGGGCCTACCGGGGTGTTTGGTGGCGTTTTCTTTCTACCAGGTCATAAGTCGAGTCCGAGTCCGAGTCGTTTGTTGCCGTGGTTCTAATCTGAGACCGAGTCATGTAGTATCGTGACATGAAGAGAGGGTCCGAAAATCAGGGGGGTCGGCAGATTCTGCGCATTGTGATTTGCCAACGCGTTGCAAACTCTTGAGGGCGCACTATTGTGAATCGCCCGCGTGAACAAACAATGATTGGCATCGTTTATAGAACAAAAAAAGAAAATCGTACTGAAGGGAAAGAGAAACGGCACAAGGTAAGAGAGGAAGGCCAGGGACTGGATGGGACAATGATATAGAAGAATGGTTGCCAATGAGCGCAGTACAGGCGATTTTTCTTACACAGGAGCAGTGCGATTTTTACACTGTAAAAACGGTGCTCACATCATGCGCATGGATGTAGTATGTAGAGGCACATGGTGCACGATACATGCGCACGAGGTGATGCTCACTTTCACTCCATGTGCTTGAGGTACAGTAAATAGGGAGATGTTCGTGTACATGAAGCACTTCATGCATCTCATCCGACTTTTGCTCAAGTGATTACAATGCCACATGTGCTTGAGCTACAGTATTTCATGTGCATGTAGTACAGTAGGTGTGACAAACATGTGCCATTGCAGATAGAAGTGCATGAGGTGCAGTTCGTTTTTACAGTGTAGGCAGTGTGCGATGGAGGCCGGCTTTGGTTCAAGCGATTATGCCGCTACGATGAGCATCGCATCTTTCGATGGTCTAACCCGTCCGTTTTTCCTCCGAGACTGTGAATAAATGCAATAACGAATCAATGGCAAATGATGCTATTTCGTGAAGATAATGGAGCCACGACCCACGTAAAAAGTTGAAATGCGAAGGAATCCCACATACTCTATGGGGCTCTCCATTCGGGTCTAATGAGGAAAAGCGGTGCAGCGACAGGAGGCCAGTCTAGCAATCGAAATCGACACTTCCGGCGCGCGTTAGTCTTGCTCTACAACTTCCGGTACCCCCAAGGGGGAGGGGTCAACTCCAACAAGCAATCCCCAGCAGAGGGGCCATGTCAGTTACCGCTATGTCGAAGTTCCATAATACAACCTCCACTACCGGAATATATACGAGGATATTCACCCGCTGGCTTATTTTTGAAGTTCCGGTGATATACTTTGCCACCAAAGGCGCACTCATCGCCAATAATACCGCGTCGGGTACCAGCCGAAAGGGAAGCAGTGATTTCAGACTCTAACGTCACTTGATGCCCTTCTGCTGGGACCAAATTCCGTCTGGTCCATTTGATGGCTTTTTGCAAAATTTACGTCATCGTGACGTAATAAACATGGAATGTGAAAAATAATGAGCCTTTTTTAAAATGACCTAAGTGGCCTTCTTTTGCCTTAGTTTCAACAAGGCACCCAACGGTTATGTATACATACCAAATAAACGCTATGGGCCCATACGTTTGTGCACAAACAAAGTATGAAGAATTGAGTCTCAGGTCACTCAGATTGTTTACGTACGTTGTATTCGCTATGCAGAAAGCCTTATTGGTTGTGCAGAAAGCCTATCCCTCCCCTCCCCCTTGCCCCCCACCCCGTAAATTGTTTGTGCACAAACATATGGGCCCATAGCGTTTATGTGGTACGGGAAAAAAAATCGCAGCCCGGCCAACGTTGCTTCGCCTGCCAAGATGGCGGCGTACAGTGACGTAAGTGGTAGAGCTCTATACTTCATCGCATCCCGCCTTTAACCAAACAAGAGAGTAATCTCCAACCGTTTTAGTTTATATATGTGTTTGGCTTTGCACGTGAGTCCGTATACCGGCGCGCCCTGTGGACCTGTTTACAGAAGCGAGAATATTACACTGTAACCAGGTATGTCCGGAGACCGGAACGTTTGATCGAGAGGGGGGAAAAGGTATCCAACTAGGACTAGTAGACGGCCCAGAGTCGGGTCCCAGTGGACACAACAGGTGTACACTAAAAAAAGGGGCTCAATTACCTAGGACCGGCAGCGTGCCCTCTGAAAAAGAAAAGAAAATCATGTATCGAGGTAAATTGGAGCGGGTTCCGCAATCGCCTGATTAAATCACAACTCCCAAGTCTGTCGAGGTAACCGTTCTGTGTTTTCTTTTTCTTTTGGCGTACGGGTGGATGATTGCAGTTTGTAAACGGTTCCTCTTTCTACCAACTAGGCTGTCAGTCATCGTAATTACGGCGGCCCTCCAATGTCGGCGCACGTGACCGTGTTGTGACGAGGTTCGGCCGCCGTCGTGAGGTGCGGTTTTAATTGGCGGTTATAACCACAAATTGGGTCGTTGTTTTGTGCTGTTTTTTTTTTCTTCTTCTTCTTCTTCTTCTTCTTATTCTTCTTCTTCTTCTTCTTCTTCTTCTTCTTCTTCTTCTTCTTCTTCTTCTTCTTCTTCTTCTTCTTCTTCTTCTTCTTCTTCTTCTTCTTCTTCTTCTTCTTCATCAGTATTGCTGGCTGCCGTGAGAATGTGTGCGCACTTCGCCGCCCGTTGTAATCTCAACCTCCATGAGGGGACAAATCTCAGCGAAGCAATGGTCGTGCCATTGGTTCCATTGTCACCGCCAAAAACGCACCTCTGTATTTTTTAGTTTTTTTTATGTTAGAAGCACCCTCTCGCATACGTGCGGGGCTTTCGCGAGTAACCTCGTGATTTGACGAGAGTCAAACGGGACGCAGAGATATAACAGCAGTAAAAGACGCCCAGGCAAGCCTTTTCCCCACAACTTGAACGTCTGTTCTCAATATATGAGGGCAAACTTTAAATCCCGCCAAATGTTCCGAATTTAACTAATCGTGGTAGTTATACCGAATTCCTGGGTAGGTAGCCTATCTATTCATTGCTGCAGCGTCTGGTCGTCCACAAGCAGGTTACACATATGTGGCAATGCATGCAAGTGCGGGTAGCGGTAGGCCTATACAATATCATGGCTGTGGACACTGGTACTAAACCTTTAGTAGCCACCAGTGTAAGGTTATGATACGAGCAATGGCTATGACTGAGTGAACATGCTAGGAGGTGTCTTCACTACAAGTACTTGGCATATGAGAACGAGTGTAAATACATATCCACGAGTACGAGGGGGTGCGTGTACTACTAGGCCGTGAGTAGGAGTTCTTGTCAGATACCTGGACACGAGTACAAGTACAATCAAACCTGCATAATTATAGCGGTCACCCACGAGACCAGAGGAATGCGGCCACTATCGAGAGAGGTGGCCTCTTTATAAAGGTTCCAACATAAACGTAAACATGTATGGGCATGGGTCCGTGCAGTGCATGAATCAATTTGATAAGTTCAATGAGAGGATAAAGCGGTGATAAGAACACACACATGTAGCCCTGTATACGTGTATACTATTTTCTCCTTTTAACAAATTGTAACTTTACATACACGAAGTTGTAGATTTCATCCACCAATTTTCTGTTTTTACCCATGATCAGTAAGAAAGACCAAAAGTAGACAAGTATTTGGCCAGGAGTATAAGGGCATGTGGAGTAGCGGAGTGCGCACAAAGCAGGTATCTATTGGGCGAACCTAATAGGGGTGATGCATGTGTATAGGCCTGCATCACTTTTTTCCCGAAGTACTGATCGCTGATGAAAACTTGTGGTTGCACACTTCGTTAGTGCCGCATATACCTAGTACCTGTATGCCTATATAAGCGGAAACTCGGGACGTGGGTGTTTAGCAGGCACGCTGTATATATAGTATACCAGAGGGGGCACACCATCCATATTGGATATCACTTGCTCTTTTTTTCTCTGACTGTGGGGAGGGGAGGGGAGTGGGGCTGATGGCGGTGGTGGTGGTGGGGGCTTACACGCCGCTTCGCCGGTCCCGTCTGTCATTAGTCCCCGGACAATGTCGTCTTCCATTCCGTCTGAGCGAGTTCAATCCCGAAAGTATGTCAAAGTCATAACCATTAGGGCCCCCGCATTACCCCCACAACTCCACAGAAAGCGACCCCCCTCTCCCGCCTCCACCTCTACCCCCACCCCCCCCCCCCAAAAAAAAAAAACCCTGGACTAAAAAAGAAAAAAAAAAGAATCTCTGCAATAAATGAGCAACAACTGCAGCGATGACAGATGTGTTAGATAAAAAAAAATAAACGAGCTTTGCTGGGATTACCGATAGGCCTACATTTATTTTTTTATGAAAAGGGAAAAGGATTTCCATTCTGCTACCGCGATCGCCCTTGAACCCCTGCTGCCTTGGAGAAACGACTCTTTGAGCTGGGGAGGTATAAGTGAGGTAGGGTGGGGGGGGGTCGGGGATCTGTTATGTTCATTCCCCTCCCTGTCTCCCTGGCTCCCACCCCCTCCACTCTCCTCTCCTCCCTCCTCTTCCTAGGCTTAAGTCCGCCGGCAAATCCACGCTCGGCGTGCAGCTGCCGGAGGCTATGTAACGATTGCCGCTCGCTTCGGGGTTCGCCGCCGGCGGCAGTCCCGTGGGGGGGGGACTCGCCGAGCTTCTCGCTACTCCACCGTTCGCTAGGTCCGTCTGCTTGTCTGTCTGTCTGTCCGTCCGTCCGTCCTTCTTTCTGTCTCTGTGTATCTGCTTGTCTGTATGTCTGTCTGTCTGTCTGACTGTCTGTCTGTCTGCCTGTCCGTCCGTCTGCCTGTCTCTTTGTGTCTGCTTGTCTGTGTGTCTGTGTGTCTGTCTGTCTGTCCCCTGTCTGTCCCTCTCTGTCTCTCTGTCTCCCTCAGTCTCGTTATGTCTCTTACCGTCTCACTATCTTTCTTTGTCTCTCTCCGTCTCTCTGTATATTGGTCTTTCTCAGTCTCTCTGTCTCTATCTCTCTCTCTTTCGGTCTCGTTATGAATCTTTCCATCTCACTATCTCTCTTTGTCTCTCTCTGTATATTGGTCTTCCTCTGTCTCTCTGTCTCTCTGTCTCTCTCCCTTCTCCTTTATTCTCTATCCTTCACTCAACTTAGGTCACTGTCTCTCTCTAGCCCTCCACCCCTCTCTCTGTTTCTCTTTCACTCTCCCCATCCCCCCCAAAAAAAATCTCCCCCTCTCTCCCTCAATCTCTGTCTCTCACCACCCCTCCTCTCTAGTCCCGTTTGCGCTCTCTCCACTCCCCCCCCCCCACCACCCCACCCCCTCACCACTCGCTCTTTCACTTGCTAGTCGAATAACCAGGCGGTTCTCCCGGACTCTGTTGAGGTATCCCAAGAAGCATTATCACACCCCCAACAACAACAACAACAACAACAACCGAGATGGGAATCAAACGACTTTCCAAAGAAAGTTGCAATAGCGCTCGCCTCCACGCTCGACCAGGCGTCGGCGTCTCTACACTGAGAAACTGACATCGAAAAGGAAACGTTGAGATTTTTTTTTTTTTTTTACAGTTAACCGGGCTCCTCTGGGTCCGCTTGCACTACGCCGATTCAAAAGGTCGACTCCGGCAAACTCGCCGAGTATTTATGACTCGGGCAATTAATCACGGGCCGAGGAACTGTCCGCTTATGACGGGCCCCGTGCGTGGATCTGCTGCGAGCCAGCCGCAGAAAGTTGAGCTTACTGTGCAGTCTTTATGGGCTATGACATTTTGACCGGCACCCGACAGACCTGGGGCCAATTTCATAGCGCCGCTTAAGCGCAAAAACTCATGAGCCACAGGATCCCCTTGCCAACCCAAACTTCTCTTTTGTTTCACGCTAAGTAAAGAAGAATGGAATACAAGCCAAAAAGCAATGGACAACACATTGCAGTGGAGCTTTTAATCCTTGCTTACACAAGGAAGACTTTTCCTGCTTAGCAAATTTTCAGGCTTAAGCGGCTCAATGGAATTTGGCCCTGTGCCCATATTTCAAGGAGCCGCTTAAGCTTGAAAATCTGCTTACCATGAAACTTTCCATAAACAGGATTACAGGCCACAATGTGGTGCGATGTCAATTGCTTTTTTTTCTTCTCAACATGAGCTTCTTTCAGTGTGTATTGTTTTGCGTGGACTCAAATTATTACGAATAAAACATTCTGCTTAAAGGCCTATACAACGTTGGTAAAGGTCAAACGATTGCCATAGTTTGTATGTTAAACCATTACACATTCCCCCCATAAAACCTGCGAAGGTTTAAGCTCAAATGGTATTCTGAGAAAGTAGAAAAGGGCAAAAACCGTCACGGTTTACGCACCGATCTGTAGTGTAAGAAATAGTTTGTTACTCGCGAGTAATAAACCATTTGTCGATGTTTCGAGATTTCTCGAGAAGTACATCATCCCAGATTTCAACACGAGGATTCTATCATGACCATCTACAAACTGTGTACATCTACAAACCATCTACATATTGTATTGGGCCTATAAGCCACGGCAAAGTACTGGTATTCACCCCACCCCTGGTACGACTTTACCACAGGTAACCCTGGGTACAGATGAACAGAATATAAAACTGTCTGGTGCTGGCCAATTTGAAGCCGACTAAAACAAAACTGAAGTATCGCAGGCTCGAATCTCTGTCCGTATGGTGAAATCAAAAACCCACGTTCATGTCACGTTGTAGTGAAATCCTTCGCATCCCTGGGTCACTTAGAAACCAGGTGTGTACAATAGCTAGGATGCCCAATACCGCACCATGCCTTGTGACTACTTGAAAAGCGCGTATTGTGAATGGTCTGGACTCCACCCTGGCTATGGAGTTATGTAATCCTTCTTTTGATTAAAAGCCGAGTCTAGGCGCAAAAGCTATTCTTATACTAGGCCTATTGAGGAGCACAAAAGGGCCAATGCCTTTCCTCGGTTCAAAGAGACCAGTGTCCAGCCACACTCCATGGAGGCAACATCAGAGCGCCCTGGATCTGCTAACATTAACAGCACATTGAAATGGTTTGTTAGCAGTTGGACTGAAGCGGGTATAGGAACCGATTTGGCAGTGTTTACTCCTACACGGCAATCACCGCAGTGGAAGACAAAATTAGATACGCTTATTCTGCACATGTAGTCTCATTAAACTTATACTAAACTATATGACATAGATACAAGCAGAGAAGACCACGGAGACTAGCAACCTTGCAGTTCCTTGCAGTGAGGATTAAAGGTAAGCACTAGCAACCATTTTTGTATTTAATAACGCCCCAAAACTCTAATCATTCATCAATGACTGTAGTGTGACAGGCCCGTCCAGCCCAACTCGCTGAACGTGTTCGTCCTAACTGCCGGTTCGGAATGAATTTCGTGTGGTGGGGTATACATTACGAAATGATGTAATACTATACCCACTGATATACTCGTTATTACCATTTACGGTTAACGGTGGAGTTTCTGAACAGAATCGACGAAGACCCCGTTACAGTAGAGCTCCGTCCCAACATCCCGCTTCAGTGCCGACCTTAAAACACAGATAGCCGCCGAACTGTGGCGAACCCACCCGACGATTACCAAGCGACGTGTAAAATGACGACCACAGAACAAACCGCACCGACACCAGGTTTCAGCAGACCTTCAGGCCTGACCCACTTTTGTTTTCCCTTTCTTCCATCGACGGACTCACGTCCACGAGATGTCTTAATTATCTTTTCGGCAATTCCTGTCGTCGTTCGAGATGTCCCCTGTCTCTAACTATACACCTCTATCCATCCCTCTCTCCCTCTCTCTATCCTCCTTCTCCTCCTCTCTCCTGCTCTCTCTCTTCCTCTCTTTTTGCTCTCTCCCTCTCCCTCTCTCACTCTCTCCCTAATCTCTCTCTGTATCTTTCCTCCCCCTTCCCCTCTCTCCTCTCTCCCCTCTCTCTCTCTCTGTCTCTTCCCTTTCTCCCTCCCTCTTCCTCTCCCCTCTCTCCCCTCTCCCTCCCATCTCTCTCCCTCTCCGTCTCCCCTCTCTGTCCACCTCTCTCCCCTCTCACCTCTCTGTCCCTCTCTCTCCCCTCTGTTTCTCTCTCCCCTGTCTCCCTCTCCCTCACTCCTCTCTCTCTATCTCTCTCTCCCCCTCTCTCTCCCTCTCCCCTTCTCTCACCCTCTCTCTCCCCTCTCTCTCACCCTCTCCCTCCCCTCTCTCTATCTATCTCTATTTATCTCTCTCTATCTCTCTCTCCCTCTCTCTCTCACCCTCCCCCTCTCTCCCCTCTCTCTCCCTCTCCCTCTCTCTCCCCCTCTCCATCTCTCCTCTCTCTGTCTATCCATCCCTCCCCCTCTCTCCCCCTCTGTCTCTCCCTCTCCTTCTCCCTCTCCCCCTCTTTTCCCCACCCCTCTCCCTCTCTCTCCCGCTCTCCATCTCTCCTCTCTCTGTCTATCTGTCTCTCCCCTCTCTCCCCCTCTGTCTCTCCCTCTCCCTCTCCCCCTCTTTCTCCCCCACCCCTCTCTCTCTCTTCCACTCCGTCTCTCTCCCCCTCCTTGGTCGGCATCGCCATTGCCCGTTTCCACGGCTGAGCGAATGTCCTTGGCCCCTTCCGGACTAGGAGGAGTAGGGGGGGGGACAAATCCGTCAATCATCCCTAAATCATTCCCTGACCTAGATTTAAACGTTTTTCTCTCTTAATATGATTTTGTATCATCAAAGCGGTTCTTGCGGTTTTTGTCTTCCTTTTTTTTTTTGGGGGGGGGTGTATCTGTGTGACCGTGTCATCCACGCGCTCCCGATGTATGCCTACTCGTGCCCCCCCCCCCCAAAAAGTCTGTTAGAAGTCTTCCATCTTATGACTGCAGCCGATGGTGTCTGCATCCGTGAGAGTCCTCCAGTCGACTAGCCGAACAAGGACTCCGTGTCTCGGAAGTCACTTCTCGGGAGAGGCCGAGTTTCGCGTCCCGTACCGTCTTTCATGCCCCGGCTGAGTGCCGAGTCACAAAAGTGCCGCTGTGTATTTTTTTCGTAAACTTTTCTCGAAACCAATTTCGGGTAATAAACACAAATGTTGCAAACTGATTATTGACTAAATTTACCAAAATGCAAACTTCAAAATTTAGTGAGCATGACGTTTCGATCTGAGCAGGACCTTTCTCAAGGGCAGAGTCCGTTGAAACGTCAGGCCCACTAGCATTTTTGAAACCAAACCAATTTCGTGATATCCTTAGAGAGATTGAGCTCTCGGAAACGTATAGAGGGGGTCCTGACGTTTCTATCCTAGCAGGACCTTTCTCAAAGGCAGAGGTGCGAGCCTAGGGTCGAAACGTCACGGTCTCTAAGCGTATGAGATTTCGGGCTTAGTCGGTGACATGATGTTATCTCGAAATAAATGGCTAATCCTCGCTTTATTAATCCCTTTTTTTCTTTCATCTTCCCTGTCCCTATCCCCTTTGATCTCTCACCTCCCTCCTGTCCCTTTGATCCTCCCCAACCTTTTGTTTGTTTTCCCTTTGATCTCCCTCCATCCGTGTGTATACATAGGCATCCCACTCCCTTCCCTTTTGTCCTTCCTCTGTCATTATGTGTGTCGGGGCTTTCCTTCCCCTGACTGTCTGTGTATGTCCTTGTCACCTTGCCTTTGAGAAAGGTCCTGCTAGGATCGAAACGTCAGGCCCTCTAACTGTTGATGTATTGCAGGTCATTTTCATATTATAGTTTAGTTAGCAGTTTGCAAAAGTTGTTTGTATTTACCGCACTTAATTTAACCAGCGACCTGCGTCTCTTGCCTTGTACAACTATACTTTTCTCAGGATGAGAAGGTATGCAGCGGGTTCAGTAGCTCGATGAAATCGAGGAACATCCCCCGTATAACATCTCGTTGAGTCACAAGTCTCGCACGTCGAATCCGATTTCAAATCTTGAGTCCATCATGTGATGAAGGCCCGAGACCAAGTCTGTATCTGACTCATCGATCGTGACCCACAGTCTTGAGTCACGGGAGGGAAAAAAGTGAGTCGGGCTCGACACCTTGACCGAGTCGCGGGAGCATTTTGGGGGTTTCTCGACGGCGGTTCTCGGCTATAGTGGAAGTCGCCGCTGCGGCCGTGATATAGGTCCTGGTTGCAGCTGCTCGCAGTAACCTACCGTTTCAGTGTTTGTTTGTTTGAATTGACGTGGGTACAGTGGTTGTTTGTCGTGGCCATTGTTTTTTTTCTTCTGTCGGCTGCCGGGGTCGCCACGCCTCAACGACCACAGGGATCATTTCCAGAAACAGGCTCCTCGGTCAAAGTCATAACACAGCTCGCGGGGGCCATTTGTCAAAGCGGAGTTTATCAACTGTCATCCCCTTCAGGCCCTTCCCCAACACCCCCCCCCCGAAAAAAATATATATATCCCCTTTGGGGGTGAAAGAAATCTCGCACCGGGCAGCGCTTAGTCCGGTTCGCCGTGCCAGGTCGCTCTCTGCCCCGTCCACATAAACATGCTCCGGCCCGCTCGAGTTGGTTGTCCGTTCTACACAGTCATACACAAAATGTCCACGATGAATTAAAAGGTGTGTTAAATCATAAACAATTCAAAAATGGGTTTAGTTCAATGGTTTTAGCTCAATTGGTAATTCGAGAAAGTCGAAAAATGCCCAAAACTGTCACGGTTTACGCAGCGTTCTGTAGTGTAAAAAATACTTTATCACTCGAAAGTAATAAACTATTTGTTGATGTTTGAGTGAAGATTTCTCGAGAAGTACAGCATCCCAGACCGTAAGATTTCGGCCTTGGTCCGTTGCATCTATCTATGGCAAGGGTCTGAAGCCGTCTCCATTATAGAACGCGTGCACTTGAAAGCCGTAGCCAAGTGATATAGGCGCCGTCCTCTCCTGCGAGCGCACGTGCCCGATTTGAACGCACGTTGTCACAACCACATATAACATAGGTGCATACCATGCACTGTCTGACGACAAGCAACCGCAACAATGTGGGGAAGGGCTTTATGGGCATCCATCCGGTACCGACGTGAATTACGTATTTCATTAGTATTCACAGGCTATCGAGCACACGACTTTGCCTTTGAGAAAGGCCCTGCTAGGATCGTCAGGCCCTCTAACTTTTGTTTTGCAGGTCATTTTATTCAGTGAGCAGTTTCCAACAGTTTTGTGTATTTGACTGTGTACATTATGTATACAGTCGATGGTGGCTGTTCTGGATGGGGATAAGACGAAATTGAAAGGCATTATTATCGAAATACGTAATTCACGTCGGTACCAGATCGACGTCCATACAGTCCTTCCCTCAACCAAAAATGTGCAAGTAAAACCATACTGAAGTAGGCCAACACCTTAATTAGACTGATCAACCAGTTTTTCAAACATGCAATCTCAGTCCGAAAGAAAGATTTGTGGGGTTTTTTTTTTAAGTGAAAGTGAATGTGGTTGAAACGGGAGCATTTTTGTTTTTAAACATCGTTTCTCACTTGGTTGTATACTGCACGAGAACAAAGCAATGTCTCCACAAGGATACACAAATGGGTGTGTGTCTTGTGTAATGCGTGGCTGTATACGTGCGTGCGCATGGCCTGGTGAGGCTGGTCATGGAAAGATAGGCCTAGGGTTATATCTGAATGGTGGAGCTATGCAGCTGAGATCGGAAGTGATCGCATCCTGAGAATCGATTTCGTGCCACGGAAGGTGATGGCAATGGTGGTGAAGAGGGGGGAGTTTGAAGGGGGGGGGGGGCTTCAATGGGTCCTACCTCTAGTACCCCTCCCCCCCTTCGCTAATCACCTCCATGCTTGCCCTCCACCTCTCATCACAGAGCGCTCATTCTCATTATCCATGTGTCAGCGCGTTGATTGTAATGGGAGAAACACCGGGCCCTCGTGTAGCCCAACCGCTGTCACTCATAGGGAGGCGGTGTGGAAGGGGAGGGAAGGGAGAGGGAAGGGAAGGGGGAAAAAGACGGCTTCAAGTCGGCGTTCTTCGGCGGGGAAGGAAAGGGGGAAGGAAGGTGGCAGGCAGGGAGGGGGTGTCGGCGGCACGTACGGAGGGGGAGTGGTTCTCCCCGGCCCGGTACAACCTTCTTTCTGGGGGGGGGGGGGGGTCGGCGGACTGTGCCGGCTATTGCAACTGCTTGCGTTGTGTCTGACTATCCTTGGTCAGGCCAAGGAGGTATTAATAGGCGAGCCATCCTTATGGTCAGGCCGTGGGGTTTGCCCGGTGGGGGAAGCACAAGAATGTGCAGTTTGAAAGGGTACCGTTTCGACGCGGCGCGGACTCTACCACGTCGTGTGGGACTGCGGTCCTTGCTCCGTGGGACTCAGCCGGTTCACTCGGTTGGCCGGTTCACCCCATTGGCCGGTTCACCCCATTGGCCGATTCATTGTGTTGGCCGGTTCACTCGCTTGGCTGGTTCACTCTATTGACCGGGGCACTCAGTTGGCCGGTTCACTCGGTTGGCCGATTCATTGTGTTGGCCAGTTCACTCGGTTGGCCGGTTCACCCATTGGCCGATTCACTCAGCTGGCCGGTGCACTTAGTTGGCCGGTTCACTCAGCTGGCCGGTTCACTCAGTTGGCCGATTCACTCAGTTGGCCGGTACACTCAGCAGGCCGGTTCACTCAGCTGGCCGGTTCACTCAGTTAGCCGGTTCACTCAGTTAGCCGGTTCACTCAGCTGGACGGTTCACTCAGCTGGCCGGTTCACTCAGCTGGCCGGTTCACTCAGTTGGCCGGTTCACTCAGTTGGCCGGTTCACTCAGTTAGCCGGTTCACTCAGCTGGCCGATTCACTCAGCTGGACGGTTCACTCAGCTGGCCGGTTCACTCAGCTGGCCGGTTCACTCAGCTGGCCGGTTCACTCAGTTGGCCGGTTCACTCAGTTAGCCGGTTCACTCAGCTGGCCGATTCACTCAGCTGGACGGTTCACTCAGCTGGCCGGTTCACTCAGCTGGCCGGTTCACTCAGCTGGCCGGTTCACTCAGTTGGCCGGTTCACTCAGTTAGCCGGTTCACTCAGCTGGCCGATTCACTCAGCTGGACGGTTCACTCAGCTGGCCGGTTCACTCACTTGGCCGGTTCACTCAGTTAGCCGGTTCACTCAGCTGGCCGATTCACTCAGCTGGACGGTTCACTCAGCTGGCCGGTTCACTCAGCTGGCCGGTTCACCCAGTTGGCCGGTTCACTCAGCTGGCCGGTTCACTCAGCTGGCCGGTTCACTCAGCTGGCCGGTTCACTCAGCTGGCCGGTTCACTCAGCTGGCCGGTTCACTCAGTTGGCCGGTTCACCCATTTGGCCGGTTCACCCATTTTGGCCGGTTCACTCAGCTGATCAGTTCACACGGTTGGCCGGTTCAGTTGGTTGACCGACCCCGTCGGTTCGGTCGCTTTTGGGGGGAGTTGACCGCACCTTAATGCCGGTTGGCTTCTTAGATAACCATTTGCCCCGGACTGCCGATCGGTCACTCGGCCACTCTTTGCCGGACGAGTGGGTTGGCTGGCTCTGGCCATGCAGCTGAGCCGGTTCTGGATCAGTTGGGTCGGATGACCGCTCGGTCGGCTGCAGGTTGGCCCGGGTGCAATGCGTTCAGCACCGTCCGGCTCAGTGACCCTGTACAGCCATGATCCCGTGATGGTCTGGCAGGCTTCCCAAGCCGCTTGGCAAACCGTCCTTCCCTTCCTAACTGCCTCTCTCGGCTCGGCCATCCTCGCTGGATTTATTTCCCGGCTTGCCTCACCCGCCTGACTCATTCTGCTCCCGTGTCGGTCATACACACCACAGTCAGCCGCCTCCGATTCGGGCTTCGTTTGCGTTCGGCCGCCGATCGACAGCTGCGCTTCGGTTAACACTTAATCTCCCACCGGCATTTGAGACCCCATTTCGCTTAATGTGTCTCTCTGCAATCCGCCTCTTAGTCTCTGTCCCTGTATCCGTTTCTTTCTTTGTCTCTGTTTTCCTCTCCGTCTCTGTCTCTGTCTCTCTCTACATCTCTGCCTCTGTCTCTGCTTGTCTATCCCTCTGCCTTTCTGCTTATTTCCCTCTCTTGTCCTGTCCATCCCTCTCTCTGTCTGTGTCTGTGTCTCTTCCCCGCTCAGTCTTTCTCCCATTGCTCTCGTTCTCCTCTCTCCCTGTCCCGTCCTCTCTCTCCCACTTTCCCCACCTCACTCGATCTCTCTCGGCCTCTCTCTCTCCACCGCTCTCTCCACCTCTCTCTCCTCCTCCGTTTCCATCCCTCCCTTCCTCTCTCTCCACCTCCCTGCCCCTCCCTCTCTTTCCCTCCATCCGCTCTCTCTATTCCTCTCTCTCTTCTTTTCTCTCTTCCTCTCTCTCTCCCTCCTCTGTCTCCATTCCTCCTATCTCTCCCCTCCCTCTCTGCCGCCTCTCTCCATTCCTCCTCTCTCCTCCCTCGCTCTCTGCCTCATTCTCTCTCCCCTCTCTCTCTGCCTCATTCTCTCTCTCCCCTCTCTCTCCGCCTCATTCTCTCTCTCCCCTCTCTGCCTCCTTCTCTCTCTCCCCCTCTTTCTCTGCCTCTTCTCTCTCTACCCTCTCTCTGCCTCCTTCTCTCTCTCCGTCTCTCTCCTTCCTCTCCTCCCTCCTCTCTGTCCTTCGTTCTCTTTCTCCTCTCTCCCCCTCTCTCTCCCCTTCTCTCTCTCTCTCCCCCTGCCTCCCTCCTTGCCTCTCTCTCCCCTCCTCACCCTCTCTCTCTCTCTCTCTCTCTCTCTCTCTCTCTCTCTCTCTCTCTCTCTCTCTCTCTCTCTCTCTCTCTCTCTCTCTCTCTCTCTCTCTCTCTCTCTCTCTCTCTCTCTCTCTCTCTCTCTCTCTCTCTCTCTCACACATACACCATATATATCCCCCTCCCGATGTCTGTCTCCTCACTAACGAGTCGGACAACGGCCCCGATATTTCACCCTTGCCCGGTGATACCGGAGACCGCCTCCCCAGGACTGCATCTTTGTACACACAGCGGAGGTCGACTCGTTCTGGGGCACCGCGCCCGGCGCTGCGTCTAGAAAGCTGCTTATACCGTCTCCAAGTCCCCCCCTCCCTCTCCTCCTCCTCCTCCTCCTCCTCCTTCTCCTCCTCCTCCTCTCCGCTCAAGGCCCGCGGATGCTTTTGCCATTATACCGTCCGTCACTGTCACAGTCTCTCCGGGTCCGTGACTGTAAGCGTTCCGCGAAGGTGTTAGAAAAGCGAATTAGGTTTCTTCCCCATTTCTTTTCTTCTCTTTCTTTCCTCCCTCCCTCCCTTCCCCCTCCCCTCTCTCTCTCCAACGACCGCGTCCGCCCAGCCGCGCTAGATCCCATCAAAATGGCGGCCCCAAGTCTTTTGATCTGTCGTTTGTTTGGCGGTGGAGTTAACACGTGTCTATCTCTCAGCCAATTTTCTTTTCCCTCTCTCTCTGTCTCTCTCTCACTCTCTCTCTCTATGTCTACCAGTCTTATTGAGGGTTCTGGGAGAGTTGACCGAGTGCGGCGGTCACGTTGGGATATCCGCTTACGGTCTCCTCGCACCTCGCCTTGAGTTGGGGGATGGGGAAAGGAGGTGGGGGAGAGCCAGGGTTGAGACGGACTGGGTTGACGGCTCGGCCGGGGGGAGAAAATGGGTCGCGCTTTTTTCGTGGAGTATAACCGTTTCGGGATGATGAGGGCGGGTGTGGGGGAAATGGCGACACCGTCACCATGACCTTCATCATCCATCACTCTCACTTTCACACCGTCGCCACCACCGCAACCATCGCCAGCACTAACACCACCACTACAACTACAACTACCACCACTACAACTACCACCACTACAACTACCACCGCCACCACCATCGCCACCATCGCCACCATCGCCACCATCATCGCCACCACCGCCACAATCGCAACTACAACACCTCCATCACCAGCAACAACTGCAACACCTTCATCACCAGCAACAATTGCAACACCTTCATCACCAGCAACAACTGCAACACCTTCATCACCAACAACAACTGCAACACCTTCATCACAAGCAACAACTGCAACACCTTCATCACCAGCAACAACTGCAATAACACCTTCATCACCAGCAACAACTGCAACACCTTCATCACCAGCAACAACTGCAACACCTTCATCAACAGCATCAACTACAACACCTTCATCACCAGCAACAACTGCAACACCTTCATCACCAACAACAACTGCAACACCTTCATCACCAGCAACAACTGCAACACCTTCATCAACAGCATCAACTGCAACACCTCCATCACCAGCAACAACTGCAACACCTTCATCAACAGCATCAACTGCAACACCTCCATCACCAGCAACAACTGCAACACCTTCATCACCGCAGCAACAACTGCAACACCTTCATCACCAGCAACAACTGCAACACCTTCATCACCAGCAACAACTGCAACACCTTCATCACCAGCAACAACTGCAACACCTTCATCACCAGCAACAACTACAACACCTTCATCACCAGCAACAACTACAGCACCTTCATCACCAGCAACAATTTCAACACCTTCATCACCTGCAACAACTGCAACACCTTCATCACCAGCAACAACTGCAACACCTTCATCACCAGCAACAACTGCAACAACTGCAACACCTTCATCACCAGCAACATCTGCAACACCTTTACCACCAGCAACAACTGCAACACCTTCATCACCAGCAACAACTACAACACCTTCATCACCTGCACCAACTGCAACACCTTCATCACCAGCAACAAGTGCAACACCTTCATCACCTGCACCAACTGCAACACCTTCATCACCTGCACCAACTGCAACACCTTCATCACCAGTAACAACTGCACCACCTTCATCACCAACAACAACTGCAACACATCCGTCACCCGCAACAACTGCAACACCTTCTTCACCAGCACCAACGGCGACATCATTGAAAACTGCAGCTATGATAGAACACAGCAGCATAGCATAGCATTATACTCATGTGCAATGTCAACGACGTTGAGGGACAAAACAAATTTCCACCAAATACCTCTTTCCTATAAAGTCGCGCAAAATATAGTTATTTCCATAGATTTCAAAATGACAACGGCACCCCTTCCTCCTCCCAAACCCCACCGCAAAAACCCAAAGAAACTATAAGATATAATCTTGCTCAAAATGGATTCATTCACTCAAATTAATAAAACAAACGGCTTGTTTTCTTGTGGTTTCCAAAGTCGTTTATTTACATAGAAAAATATCCCAAATCGTTCGGATGCGATACGACTTCACCCGTACGCACCAAGCAATCCAACTGCTCTTACGACAGCATCAACTGTGCCGCTTGACGTGGGGAGAAAACGCAAACAATTTAAATAATATATGCACACGTCAGAAGGATTTCTGCATAACTAGGTCCTGATTGGTTGCTTGCGTTGGGATGGGTTGTGATGCAGCATCGGGAAGGGGGATGGAGATGACTCGTACGACATCCTACCAACTCCACTGTAAATTGGAAACAGCGTATACAATGGTAACGCATCGTACAGATTTCAAAGGTCATTCACAATCGGTAGCTATTTTCGGGATGCTCCTTCAAATCATGAAAGGTTGAGGGTTTTACCAGCTGTGGTCCGCGAGATTGGTCCCTTTCCTCGAGTAGAAAGAACACGTACGTCCTGCGCCTCGAATTAAACAACTTCGTCAGCGGGAGGGTATTTTTTCAAGAGATGGTTAGCATAGGGATCATTGGGTGCTTTATATTTGTCCCGGGAATGGTATAGGCCGTGATCACATAACGCGAGACCGTGGGACTACGTTGAGAGGGTTATCCCTACAACAGTTGCACAGTCTGAACCAGTGGCTTTCAATCAGTCCATGACTGAACAACGTGAACCCGTGGACCTGCAATGTGAACCCATGAGCATAGAATACCAGCCGATGGATCCACAGTGGGAGACTAGGGCCCAGTAAGAATTCACACTCTTACAGTGTGAACCCATGATCCTACAACTCCCACTATACCAAAGGCATACAGTGGGAGACCGTAGTTCTTTTATGTGACCCCAAAGGTTTTCATTGCGTGTCCGTGGAGCTGCCATAATGAACCTATGACACTACACGTACAGTACTGCGATGTGAGCTACGATGTGTTACCGTATGTAAAGACCCCCATGGTTCTTTCGGGGCAAACTCACGGCTCTAATGCGGGACCATGCCGACCCATGCGTATTCAAACGTACCAGTAGCGTGCAGTGTTGTCTGTTTCTACAATAGAGCCCATACACCCGTAATGTGTTCCATCGATTCCAAACTTTCGGGTCCCTGTCTCAAGCCATGTCTAAGCTGGATGACCGACTATCGACATTGATATGGGGACTTTTCTTGACATAATTGAAGAAAATGTGGCATGAGTTGGAAATAGTATCATAGTTTTGGCAATTCTGTCAAAAAGCCCCAACACGTCAACAGCGCCCCCTACGGTATATCGGTACCCAAATTCGTATCATTCCCATGCGTATTGACAAAACAAGGATCTTCCAGACAAAGGATTTTATATTTATTACCCATAATTATGAGAAGAATTAAACAGTCAAGGTAAAGTTTTAAATTAAGCTCAGATTTACTGATTCTTTTTATTAATAAGGC
Organism: Luidia sarsii; assembly: GCA_949987565.1. Lineage (NCBI taxonomy): Eukaryota > Metazoa > Echinodermata > Asteroidea > Paxillosida > Luidiidae > Luidia > Luidia sarsii. The sequence goes on along the minus strand of OX465109.1, from coordinate 8,446,897 downwards.
CACAAAATCATGAAAGTTCTTCTCCTTATGGTGTCAAGAAAGTTGACCTTTATTTGTCATTTAAATACTAAAACTCGCACTCGCGTGGTCAAAAAACAAACTCAAACAATGCAAGTTACACGTTATTATACATGCCACCTTGTTAAAGGGCGCCCTCTCCTTATTCGATTCATACTTGATGTGATAGCTCCTAGCAAAACGGGCTTAGATGGTCTTTTCTTTGATACAAGTTCATCTCAGAAAGAGATAAGAACTTTGACTCGATTTCATATGGAAACTACCTCGTGGAACAATCTAGGCGTTAAATTAAAGGATTTAAGTTTATTCTTATACTGGGTTTTTATCGTGTAGAATAAGGAGTCAAAGTTGATTCTTGATAATATATCGAACGGTGCTCTAGAAGAAAAAGAAGAATCGCTGGTGTTCCTGAAAGAGTTCGCTGGTTCCCCGGGAAAATACAACTCACAACCCGGGATGAACACAGCGTTGTTTCGTTTTCATATAAAACACAGAACAGACCCGAAACATAACTCGACTCTACAATGATTATCTGTCTTTTAGCTCTCAAGAAATGGTAAAACAAACACCAAAAACAAGAGAGAATCGACATTAAAACGAAACCACACTATCTCAGACCACGATAGATACAATAGCGATAATCTTCAAATTTAAACAATTAATAAAAACGTAATATATAAAAGAACCTTTGATTTTTTTTCTCTCTTACATTATAAAACAGTACGGTGAAAACTCCTTTGCATCCACGTGAAATAATGACTTCGTTAAAAAACGTAGGGCCCTGTATTTTATTGCATGGCGAATTAAGACAAACCAGACATGCCTTCTGTCAGAATATCAAACCTTCCGTCAGAATATCTTCAAGTTTCATTAATGTTTTTTATCGGATAAATTATTGCTGAACCTTCACTATTTTTCCTTCTTTGTTTAATGTACAAGTCCATGTAGAAAACGCTCGCCCAGTCTAAACAAGAGTCATTCACTTGGCGTGTTTGCATAGTCGAAGTCCAGCGACAGTCTGTCGGGTACCCAGGCGTCCGCCTGTGTAGCGGCAGGCGCAAGCTGCCGAGTGGCCAGGCTGCCATCCGACCATCCGGGCATTTTCGGGATTTTCCCCTCATTGGATATCGTTGGGTCGTGCTGTCGTGTACCAACGCGGTGAATTGCGCTGCGGGATCGGGGCACCAGGCTATTAGAAGGCAAAGCGTTTATGCGTGCGTTACACGTGGACGTCGTCAGCGCTGTTGACTCGCGGACGAGTAGCAGACCGATGAGCCATTGGTCCTTGTCCTGGTTTCTCCGTCTCGGAGATCGGATCCGATCCGACGAGGTCCGGCTTGGCGGTGACGTGAGGTCACTTTGAAGTTCCCCGTCCGACAGCAGAAAGCGCGCAGTGCAGTAGCGAATGGCAGTCGTGGAACGGTGGCATTCTTGTCCCACTCTTCAGAGACGATTGACTCTCAGTGTTTTTTTCCTTTTCTTCTCAATGTCGGTGAAATGTGGGCAGGAAAATCCAATGTTTTTTCCTCCCATATAAAATCATCAAATATTCAATCGATCGTCTCAATTTGTAGTAAGTTTCGGTGCTATCGCCGTTCCATTCGACGCCATTTTGTTTTCTCGCCATTAACAGACGCAACCACGGTGCACAGTCCTTATAGTCTTCCCCGAAACAAAAAAATCTCCCTGTCTCTTCCTCTTTCTCACGGCTGGGCGGTGGTCGTCTTTTTCTGCTGAGTTCCTGGAGACCACGGTAGCCTTCAGTAGCGTTCAGTGAGGGAATTGGAGCACACAGAGAAAAAAAAAAAAAAAACACCGCCGACCTTTATATAAAAATGCGTGTCGTCGTCACACGTCCGGTTCGCAGTGAGAAACACACGGGTGGAGCTGTCGACTGGGTTCGGGCATCCGGCCGGGCCCCGTGCGCATGCGTACAGAGGTCCCGATTCTGGATTCTTTTGCGGAGCCGGTCTTCCTTGCAGGAGCGAAGCAGCAGCGGTAACAGTTGCGTGGATTCGGGGTCCGGTTCCTTGGTCCGGTCCACTCGGATTGGTTGGCCTGGATGGGGCTTGTTTTGTCGGACCCTGCACAGTGAATCAAAGCGAAGAGAGAAAAAAATCGTCAGAAAATAATGTTCACACACAATTGTTACACGTGCCATCGACATTATGATAAAGGATTTCTGAGTTTGTTGAGAATCTAATAGAGTGGAAACCAGACTCTCTACTATTGTTTCAGCCACGGGAGACTGGGGAAAGCTGTAGAGGGCGCTATACATTTGTCGAACCGAAACACTCATTCTTTATGCATGTGCAATGCATTAGAATCAGCAACAGTTTTGGTTCCGCTTGGCAACAACCGATACAAAGTTCAGCTGATTGGTATTTGGTACACATTTTTGGTTAAGAGTTGTCGACTCAAACAGTGTGGTGTAATAGGACTTCTACTTATGTAGCCTAACCATCACTCGATGCAATCTTCCAATAATCACCGAAATTCGAATTACAAGGCATTTAGACGAGCCCCACCTCCCACAACATTACTGTGGCTACAGGTCAGGCACACTCCGTGCATGACGTCACGAGTCACGACCCAGGACACGCCGTGTCGGTCTCCAGTTGTGATTTGCCCGATTTGCGCCAGTAGGCCTGAGACACCGTGGGAAAAAAAGGGGCGTCCATGCACACGCGGCAGTCCGGTGTTCGCAGTGGTTCTTTATAATTCTGAATTCCCACGCGGGCATCGGGGAGAGCCTGCGCCGCCGGTGACGTAAACACGGAGTACTTGACGTAATTACAGCCATGGCGAACCTCCAACCCCCTTGCAATCCCACAATGCCCCCGTTTCCGCATCCGTCGATATACAAGCTCGGCAAGACCCATGCATATACCGAGTGCGCACACGTAAGAGCTGTTTGAATTACGCACACACGCACGGGGATAAATCACAGCGCGTCTGGCCCACCAACAGACCGGGCCAGGTCGGGCTATTATGGGCTGGGAGGAATAAATCTCGATAAATCCCTGACCCGTTTCCTGTGGCGCATTAAAACCAAACAGGAGAGAGAAACCAAACAAATCTCTTCCCAGGCAAGAACGGAGCCCTAATTTACGACTTCATTGAGGACGAGGACTGATATCGAAAGTCAAGCGGACTGACACAGGCCAGACCGGTTGCCCTTCCCTTTTGAACTTTACGGGAGAGAGGTGAATTAATTTGGCATGGTGGTTTTGGAGGGAAAGAGAGAGAGAGAGACCTTAGAGGTCCGAATTTAAAGAGTCTTTCTGAAGCATTCACTGCACATCCACCGACCGAACTTCAGGTCAAACTACCGACCTACAGGTTGACATACCGTCCAACCTATAGGCCGACCTACCGACTTACAGAATGAACTACCGTCCGACCTACAGGCCGAACTACCGACCTACAGTATGCTGAACTACCGTCCGACCTATGGGTCGAACTACCGACCTATACAGGCCAAACTAGCATCCGACCTATACAGGCCGCGCCGAACTAGCATCAGACCTATTTACAGGCTGAACTACCGTCCGACATATAGGTCGAACTAACGACCTGTACAGGCCAATCTAGCGTCCGACCTATAGGCTAGGCCGACGGAACTACCGACCTGTACAGGCCGAACTACCGACCGACCTACCGACCGATCAATCGACCGAGTTTCCCCGACTGATCAACCGGTCGGGTGCTAAACGGTACCCACAACGATCCAGGCTCCCTATTGGCTGACTGATTGACGACCTACTGGCTCCGCTACAATATCAACTAGGCCTAATCGACTTCCAGTGCAAAAGAAGAAAAAAACGGCAGCTAAAAGCCAATTACCCTCTTGCCCGACCCTATAATGCGCGGCATTTAAGGCAAATAATACATATAATAATCATCGTAAAAAAAAATGTGAGGGGGGGTAGAAGTTCGCTTGTGTTTCAAGCGGGGAGCTATAAATTTCTGTCGGTTTGCGTCGACGGGGGGCAAAAAGTACGCTGACATTAAACCCATAAACTTCCGACTTACATGAGAGAAGTAGAGACGACGAAGGGGAAAGCGAAGGAGGGGTAGAGGGAGAGGGGAGAGAGAAAGGGGAGAGAGATAGAGAGAGGGAGAGAGGGGAAGAGAGAGGGGGGAGAGAGAGGTAAAGAGAGGCAGAGAGAGTGAGGAGAGGTAAGAGGGAGAGGGAAAGAGAGGGAGAGAGGGAGAGAGAGAGGGGATGAGGAGAGGGGGAGAGGGGAAGAGTGAAAGAGAAAGAGTGGAGGGAGAGAGAGAGAGGGGAGAGAGATGGGGAGAGGGGAGGGGGAGAGAGGGATAGAGTGAGAGAGAGAGAGACGGAGAGGAAGAGAGGGAGGGAAGGGAGGAGGGAGGGAGGGGGAGAAGAAGTGAGAGAGGGAGAGACAGGGAAAGTGTCAAAGGCAGACAGACACAGAAACAGGGAGAGAGACAAACAGACAGATATATGGAGAGACGGAGGGAGACTGAGAGAGACAGATGAACGGGGAAGAAAGAGAGAGGAGTCGGAGACGGACAGAGAGACTCAGGGAGAGATCCAGAGAGGCAGACAGACAGTCACACAGACAAACCCCATTCCCTCGAAAACATGAACCAGTTGATGAAATAATTTCGGCAATTTCTGACTTCGGGAAGAGACGAATCGAGCAAGGGGGAAGAATCCCCACGGGAGACATGCAGTCAAGCAACGAGAGACAGGACGAGTAGTTTTCCCGACGGGGGAGAGCTGATGCGTGGTTCATCGGCATGGCGGGAGAAAGAAAACACCGACATGGATTTTCTTTCTTTTCTTTTTTTTCAAGGAGGGGGGCGGTAGACTTAAGACACCGTTCTTCGTAATGTAAATCGTAAATCAAATCGGCGGTGGATGGAACACACACGCGCGCACTGGAACTTGGAAGTCACCGTGCCCATGTAAAAAAAAAAAAACCGCACGGGGGTGAGGACGGAGGAGTCTTAAATTTATGTTCGCGATGCCCCGGTTTTGCCCGCACTTCCCTACGGCGAGGGTCGCCGGCTTTCGGCACGCTCGAAACTCGTCTCACAGCAGATTGGAAACACGGAACATGGCGAGGAGCGGACAGAAATATCACGCGAGATCGAAAGCCCGGTCTATTAGGGAGTTCATATAAGGAAACGGCGGGCTGGCTTTCTGTACGTTTGTTTCTTCCCTTTTTGAGAGGGAGAGAAGTTGGGTTGTCGTTGGCTCTGGGGACGAGGTGGTGGGCCCGGTAGATTTGCGACGGGTAATATTAATATTATGGGGCTATTGGGGAAAGGGCTCCGGAAATTGGTTCGCTTTTATTTCTTGGGGGCCGCCCTGGCGCAACCCAGATTCCGTGGCCAGGTGAGCTGAGACTTGAATGCGCGGTCTTCGAGTATATACCGGTGGTTAACTTCTGGGTTATGTACAGCGTCTGTCTGATATGAAGACCAAGGAGGCGTTAGCTCGCCTATACCTCAGGGCTTGGTTTCACCGCCAAGTGCGACAAGTTTGTTAAATGGCAGGCGTGATCTGCCGAATAAAATACTGAGCAATTCCCCTGTAATTTTTCACAGTGTTGGCGGGACCGCAAAATATACCTCTCTTGGGAACAGACATTTATTTTGCTTAGTCATAACAACCTCGGCCAGTGCATACTATACCAAGAGTCTATCCTTACAGAATTACAGAGATCGTTGATACACACTTGGGCAAAACTTCGGTAGTGACTTTGGACCAATGCTGGCTCAAACATCAACTAAAGCGAACTAACACAGAGAAGGTCTGGTTTGGGTTTATCCAATTCCTCTCAGTGATGGAAAGTTCTAACTTCTAGCTGAAGTATTGGTCAATTTTCCCCCAGTCATTTCTGCAGTTGATTTTGTTTAATGCAATTAATACGCCCAAAACAAGGCTATAAAGCCACTCCAGGTTGATGGTTAAGGAAAGAAGGAGATAGAGACTCAGGAATGCTGGAGATAGGAATTGACGAAAAGGGAAAGATCGTAGGCAGGGGGATCTTTTCCCTGACATTTAAAACAACGTTTAGTGAGGTTTTACTTTGTCCAACTTTTTTGTTCTCTTTTCAGAAACCAAAGAGAAACGATTGCAGCAGTAACATCAGCTCTCGGTCGTAGACCTGTAAGACGTTCACGGTAAGTGAGGGGATGGGAGTGGCCTCCGGGGTAGTCTTGGTCCAAGACGTTGCTGGTTTGGAAAGTCGTCGGGCGTAAGGCAGGGTATCTCAACCAACAACGTCTTGAACCAAGACTACCTCCGGGGAAGAGGCGAGCCCAGAGAGTTCACGCTGGGGTCAAATCCGTCTGTGACAGGAATGAACGTCTCATCAGCTCGAACGATGCGTAAAGTAAGAAACACGGAACGGCCGTTGGTTTCGGTCGTTGACAGCACAGGAGCAAGCGCTCGATTGACGGCCATTTCGTGCCCGAATGATCGACACCATTTTTATTCGACAGTTAGGATTCTCTCACGTCGTAACTGACGCGTCTCATGCTCAACCCCCCCCCCCTGCACACAAAATGCTGAGCAAATTAATCACTGTCGTTACGACCATCAGTCTCCTGACAACGGGCAACGATTACAAACACACTGTCCGAAACGTTGAGATAGCGGCTCTTCTCAGAGACACGCCCTACTTCTTGACTTGACATCACGGTGTCACCTAAAGCTCTCCCACATTGTGCCCCCAACAATAACAACCCTCAACGTCAAATATGACCTATACAGCCTCCTCCTCTACCCATACCCCCTTCTCGAAAAAAAAAAAAGACTTTCACGATGTCACCGCAAACTTTCAGACATTTGTGGTCGAGTTCGGGCGGTCTGTTCTTCACACGCGAACCTTTACCTGTTCTGGCGGTCGAACCATACTACAACACGACCCAAGAACGCTTCACTCGGAACATGATCACACACACACACAACCTCTCCGCCGGGGTTGTTCACGAACAGCCGAGAACGCACGCGCCCGAACTCGACCGAGTTTCCACCGTGCAAACCTTCGGGACTTATCGGTGCTCCTCGGCTCTTGCTGACCTGGTCCGTTTGCCTCATCTCACCCGCACACTCTATCTATTCCAAGGTGTAGAAGGGAGAGGAACAGCTTCTTCCCTCGTTCACTGTTCAGTCTCCATGTGGAATTCCCTCCCTGGTTCTTACTTTCCCCTTGCCTATGATATTGCCCTTTTTGTCAATTCCTATATCCAGCCTTCCTGAGTCCCTCCTTTAGCCATTTTACATTGAGTGGCTTTTCAGCCTTGTTTTGGGCGATGAAAAAATCTCTCGAGATGTACTGTTCATATAAGAAGGGGCGGGGGAGGAAGATATCGGGGAGATATCCAGTACATATCTTCTTTTTGACCGTACGTGTAACCTCGCGACCGGGGCTGGGGCAGAGCCGCGTCACGGACGGGGCGGCCGGGCCATCGGACGGTGGGACGGTGTGACGGTGGGACGGTGGGACGGCAGCCCCGAGGATCCACGTGGCGTGCCGGGCGTGCCTTTCCACAGCGCCGGGCTCCCCCGTCGCTGGCCCAGCACCGGCCGCCGCGGGAGGCTCATTACTACTGTCTACAGTCGTGATCGCCAGCATGCCTCCGGGGGACAGCGAACCCTTCAAGTCCAATCGAAAAATCCCCTACCAACTCCCTACAGCCCCGGAGAATCAGTCACCGAACCATTAAAAAGAAAACAAAACATATTTCCCAGTGTACTACCACGATATCCATATCCATTCAATTTCCACAGAATGGATCAAGTTCCACTTCATTCAAAAAAGGTATAACGCACATTTACCAGGGGGAAAGCCTTTTAGTAAAGCCTAACAAATTAAGGAGTTACTTTTGAATACAGTATCTCCATTATTTATAGGTCTGTCCATTACCACAGACCGAATCAAGTTTCACTATACATTCAAGAACATATATGTAACCCACATATAAAAGGGCTGGTCACCTATTCGAGAAAAAAATACACACTGTGCCATACCGACATGTAAACCAAGTTCAAATCGTATACCGGTATACGTCTGAGATATACGCTTTTCATTTTCCACAGTCGAGATTTTGTGTGTGTTGCCATTCTTGGTACAGAACAGTATACCTGTCTTTTCTTCGTGAGCCGGGGCCATCTTGGATTTCTTCTTGCCCAACCCACTACCTCCGACTGACATACTCCGGCATCTTAATTTGTTTTCTAAGTCAATAAACTCAGGTAGCGTTGGAGCGGGCCGGGGTGTTTTTGTTTGGCGTGATGGGGGGGGGCTGGAGGGAAGGCAGGTGCCACAAAAGTGACGAAGAGATGTCAAACCTGCGGGGAAAGGGTGTCAAAATCATCGAGTTGCTCTAGCCCCCCCCCCCCCACCAAAAAAACAAAGAAAAAAAAAGGATGAGCATATAAGTTTAGTAGTGCAGATCTCCATATGGGAAACTCCACTGCATCATTCGCTGGGGAATTACAATTCCTTGGAAATTCGAGACGTTGCAACGATGTTGCACGCGGCTTACTGCTAATCAAATTGAGCACGACAAAATGCAGTTTTTCCAAACTTCAGAGGGTCGGCCGTTTCTATCCCAGCAGCACCTTTCTGCCTTATAAGACTAAGAGCAAATGATGTAATGCAAAAATCGAAACGTCACAGACATAATGTTCATTGTTGGGTACAATGGTGTTTTAAAACGGTACAACTTATGTCACATGTGTTTACGAACAGGCTTCTATAGTTATAAACGAAATGGGAGATTTATTTGATTCAGTCAGTAAGATGTCGTTATGTATGACATTATTGATTTCCATGCCATAAAGACTTGATTCTACTACTGCACGTGAGAAGGAGATAGAGAGGGCGAAAACGAGAGGTGGATTTACAGGGAGAGTGAGACTGAGAGAGAGAAAGAGAGAGATTGAGGTGGACAGAGACAGAGAGGGGGGAGAAAGAGAGAGGGGGGGGGGGAGAGGGGAGGGGAAGAAAGAGAGGGAGGAAGGGAGTTAGAGGTGGGGATAGAGACAGAGTGAGGGGGGAGAAAGAGTGAGGTGGTGAGAAAGGGGGATATTAAAGGGAGGGAGAGGGGGAGGGAGAGAGGGGTGGAGAGCGAGCAAGCACAAACAAACAAACAGCGCACGGAGCCGGAGCAGGGTTCGTAAAAGTGAGGTGACGTCAGCCCCTCTGGCATGCTGACGGATCGGCCCCGCGGGGGTGAAAGGTCAAGCCATCGCACCCGCTCATACCGCGCCGACCATAGGAGACCCGAGCCGAGTCGCTGCCGTTACAATCCAGTATAGGACTCAGCGCACCGCGGCCTGCAATGGAGTGTGCGTGCATAGACCAATAATGCGTCTGATTCGTTGAAATGCATAATGGGCAACAATGCGTTCTAGTTATGTGTAATCGTATGATATGCAAAATTGGTGCAAAATGCTTATACTGACTTGAAGGACCGAAATGAAATATGAAGGGAAAAATACTTAAAATTTAGTGGGCCTGACGTTTCGATCCTAGCAGGACCTTTCTCAAAGGCAGAGAAACTCTGAGATTTGCATTTTGGTAATCTTAGTCAGTGAGAAGTTTGCAACATTTTTGTATATCACTTTAAGAGAAAAACACGGTAGATGGTAGGACGATCAGATCCAAGCAGGACATATCCCAAAGGCAGATTGATCATCAATCCTCATTATTATTTACATCAATCATTGATGTAAATAATAATGCCTAATCACGATGCTCTTTTCAGATGACTATAGATAATCGGTCGATCAATTTCGAAACTGAATCACCCGCAATCATGTTGGTGACGGTTCTGTGTGCATGTGACGGAAACAAAAGAGCTCCGTCTGCTGACAAAACCTGGTTTGTTTACGAATTTGAAGGTTTGTTGGCTTGATATAGGTACAGGGTATTCCCCCACGGAAACTGAGACCAAACGCTTCTGTCAAGATGCCTGTGGTATTATAACGAATACGATAAAATATGACCGAAGCCTATGACCGAGGAGTATATATAGCATTCATTTCGTAAACGGCCGTAGTCTCGTGTCGGGCCGGGCGTGCGCACGAGACGAGACGAGACTAAGGCCGGCACGATGGCACGCCGCGCGTCGGCCGGCCGGCCATCGCAAAGGGGCTGGTTGGTTGCCCGGCCGTTCGTGAGGTCATACGGGATTCTGGGTCCCCTCCCTGGCCCTCTGCATCAGTCAGTCACACACGTTCAGTATGCCGTACAGCGGCGTTAACCTCCCCCGACCCTATCCCCTATGATCCCCCACCCCCTTTCCCCGTACGAGCACGGGGTCCTAGGAATATGGGTCACTCGGGGAACGGGCGCTAATTTCCAAACGAAATGTGATCGCTCGGCGGACAGACGAGGGTTTTGCCTTTCCCCCTTTTTTTCTCTCTTTTCGGCTCCGGACCGGAGTTAATGAGGCGCCTCCCTTTGAAGTTCAAACACTGAATAGGCCTATATGTGACGGCGGCACTCGATAGGTTGGTAGAACGCTTTGGGACCGGCGGCTGGTACCCGCCGCGCGCGAGTCCACTGATCGTTAGAAGTTAGAACGTCGTAGACTAATCGTGTGCAGCTCAACTGCATGGGCATGTGCAGTGCAGACAGGTACATAATTATAATGGCTTCGGGGCGTTATAAGGGGGCCTGAACTTTTTACAGGGTGACCTGCAGCATTCAGAAATTAGGACATCGCATTCTCTCTCTCTCTCTCTCTCTCTCTCTCTCTCTCTCTCTCTCTCTCTCTCTCTCTCTCTCTATTTCTCTCTCTCTCCATCCCCCTCTTTCTCCCTCCCTCTCTCTTTTCCCCATCTCCCTTTCCCCCCTCTCTCTCCACCTCTCTGTCTTTCTCTCTCTCCAATCTGTCCAACCCTCCCTCTCTCCCCTCCCTCTGTTCCTCCCACGTCTCTCTCTCCCCCCCTCTCGCTGCAGATCGAATATCAAAGTAAGTCTTAACTTTGAGTCAGCAAAACAGCAAAACATCAGCAAAAATGTTCAGCAAAACATCCCTCAATTTGGATGGCCTTACAGTTTGAAACGAATCACGCTACGATTGTAGTTACATCTCCAAAGATCATCTTCTCGCCGTTTTCTGATATCGTAATCAAATGGTTCGCACTCATCCGAAAGGCAGATGAACGCAAATAGAAGCAGAGTTTTGTTCTGAGAGAAACGAATGACATGTGACACCCCACGAAAAGCAGACAAGCGAGTAGGGGTTTCCCATGCATGAAATCAATATCGTGCACGTGGCTAGTACGTATCAGTATCACAACTGAATCGGAATCTGCCGGGTACCAGGCTCCAAACTGAACGCTGTAGCCCTTTGGAAACCTATACGGGGTCCAACGGAAGGCAGAAAGTCGACCTCTGTCGCTCTAATGTGGCCTTGTCCACTAGGTACGGCTCCGGGCAGAGATCCAGGACAAACGCACGCGACGGCACTGCCACGCCGGATCCAATCTGAACGCGAAACCCAGGCCTCACCGCTGCCATCCCACACGGCAAGCAATGCGTACAGTACAGTACATGTGTACGAGCGTATGCAAGATGTGTACGAGCGTATGCAAGCTATACGGGCGAAGGAATGGGTGCACGGCGTGCGCAAGCTATGAGCGGAGAATGGGGCTGCATTTCGGATATCACTCGCGCAAGGTTATTGCGCAAAGCACCATACAGTATTTCCGAAAGTCCGCCCGCCAACGACATGATCAAGGCTACCCTAGAGGCTTAGTCGCGAAGGCAGCACACACACACTGAAACACGCATGGGCTACGTGGTGTCTGGCGTTAGGAATCTTGGCATTTCTGTAAGTCTTTTCCCTATTCCCTGGCTCGGCTTCCGAGAGCGTGGCTACAAGCCGGGCCGCTCAGTGCAAAACGTCACCGGTCCTGTCGACTCTCCGTGAAGTCCATGCACGAACATGGTACGAATTCGGAATTCTTACCTCACGCCCCACGGTGTCCTACTGGCGCTATTCGGGCTTCCACAATTGGGAACTGACATGGCGGCTCCAGCGTACGTCGTGACGTCATGCGCGGAGCGCCTGGCTTATATAGGCCGTTTTCGGCTCGGGCTCAGACTTTGTCTCCGTCTGACAAAACTTGAAAATCCAGCTTTCCCACTTTAAAGGTTGTTGGCTTGATAGGTATAGGGTATTGCCCAAGAAACTTGGGCCAAATGCTTGTTTTTAGATGCCTGTGATATCATAAATGAGTAAGATAAGCATGATCGAAGTCTAAGCCCGAGCCTAAAGCCGCGTCCGCACTGGACTTAAAATGTGTAAACTAACCGAGCAAATGGGTAAATTGATAATTTTAAGTCCAGTGCGGACAGCCCAGGAAGTTTTTCTCCCAGGTAACTTACCCGACTCAAATGGGTAGTTTAACCGACCAACTTCTGCCCGGTTAAATTGACCAGGTCAGTTAACGCCGTCATTTCGAAAACGGCCATAGTTAGCACACGCTCGGCTTGTAATATTATTACATCGGCATAGCGCCCTCGTTAGACTTTGAGTGCATTCGGTCCCAGTGGTTATCAATTCCAGCCCAGCTCCGCTTTCCCTACCAAACCGCTACGTACTTGTACTGTACTCCTACGCGTTTTATGAGGGTTGCGGCGGATGTGGCCCCACGTGAGACCATGTGCCAACTCATAAAATGGCGCGGACTGGGACAGGAGCCAGCAACGGTGCAGCGACCGTGCCGTGATTCTGCAGAAAAGATAGGAGTTCCAACGTGATTGTGGGCAATGGTGTGAGAAAAAAGGCCCCAAGCGTTTTTTGGCGGTCCTGGCCCCCTCTCTCTACTCGCTGGCCTCTGGGCAATGTTTGCGCCCGTCCCACGCCCGCGGTTTCCCCCTCGCACTCCCCTGCTCAACCATAGCCCCACCCAGCACTGGTTCCCGAGCCAGGCTTGAGGTTGAACGTGGAGAGGGAGAGGGAGAGGGAGAAGGGGAGGGAGAGGGGGAGGGGGAGGGAGAGGGAGAGGGAGAGGGGGAGGGAGAGGGAGATGCATGGAGGGAGAGGGATAGATGGAGGGAGAGGGAGAGAGAGAGAGGGAGAGAGAGACAGAGAGACAGAGACAGAGACAGAGATAGACAGAGAGAGATAGAGAGTGAGAGAGAGAGAGGGAGATAACGAGGGAGAGCGCAAGAGAGATGGAGAGCGCAAGAGAGATGGAGAGAGAGGGGGAGATATATACTAGATAAAGAGAGAAAGGTGTGAAAGAGATGTGAGACTGAGAGAGGGAGAGAGAGGAGAGATAGATAGAGCGAGAGCGAGGAGAGAGATAGCAGGAGATAGGAGGAAGAGAGAGGGAGAGAGGGGGAGGATAAGGGAGAGAGAGAAGAGGCTGGAGAGAGGCGGGGAGAGAGAGAGGGGCGGGGAGAGAGAAAGGGGGGAGAGAGAGAGAGACGGAGACAGACAGAGATAGAGAGCGAGAGGGAGGAAGCCGACAAAGCACAAGGGAAGGTAGCCAGCTGTGCTCATATATTAATTACGGCTCGCACTGAGACCCGATGGGTCATGACAGGTTCCGCTTGACAAACGAACGCGTTTTTAGTTAAACCTGCTCTTAAATCAGCTTTGGGGGCTATCAAAAAAAGTAATGTGACACGAAGCTTAATCGACTCATCAAAAACGGCGTTGTTGTGGCTGTCGTTGCTGTAGTTTCTTACAAGTAATTACTCCTATGGGGGAGTGCATGTGATTGATTACATATAAGTGTACTCGTTACCTTGTGTATACTCCTGTACGGTGTACCGTACACCAACTATAAACATTGCTTTGTACACAGGTACATGTACATGTACTGTACATGTATATTATGTACTGTACATGTACTGTACATGTTTATTATATGTATGCCTATATTATCCATCCTGCACACAACAATGTACAATAATTGTGGTATACATGTACATTATTAACAGTAAATGTGTTTACATAATACATGTACCTGTGGAAAGGCATACCGTACACAAACACGCGTACAACGTACATGTACATTGGTACTTTTGGCGGCGTGCGAGTTTGCAACCGCAGTATCTGCCACGAACAGCGAAAAGACACTGAGAATAGTGAGATGAATAGATGGCCACGAATCAGTTCAGAACTTCAGATGGACGTCAGGGAAAGGGTGGGTCGACCCTCTTCAGCTCCCATTTTGTTGGCCCTTATGTTTCACCATCAAAACGAAAATTGTCTCTTCAGTCCTATAGACTGAAGTCTGAACATAGCCATTATCCAATGCGTCAATTTGGCCAAATGGTCCCAGTTCAAGCCGCCACATCGCTCCCCTTCCACGTCCAAAGAAAGGAAAACCCCCAGAAATGTTTGTTACCAGTCTCAAGCTGAAAAGCTCGTCGGTGAGTGTGATGATGGTCACACGGTCACACCTGCCTTCAATTTCTTTCTCTCTCCCTCCCTCCCTTGCGCAGAAAAAACCCACCGCATCATCCAGCGGCTGTTGAACGTTGGACACGTATACATACGCCGTCTGACTCGGTGACACACTTTCTTGTCTTCTCTCGTGTCTCTCTATTGTAAAAAAAAAAAAAAATGGGGCCGCCGTCTCGGTCGCTGAAGGAGCTAGCTGGACCGGTCGCCATACTGTGACCGTGTCACAATCTGGGTCAAGCCCTCTCACTCGCTCATCCGGTCCACGAGGTGGCGCAATTACACGGCTGGACGGGGCGTGGGGTGGGCAGCCGATGACGGGTGTTCATCGCGGGGTAAAAAAAGAGTGACGGGCGTTCCCGGTGTCGGGGTCCTTAGAAGAAACTTTTTTTCTCAGGTGGAAATTAAAGGTGTGTTCTTGGAGGGGGGAGGAGGGGGAAGTGGTGACTTGGGTGTAGGGGGGGGCGTTTGAAAATTGCAACATCCGTTCGATTGTCGAGAGTGCATAGCATGCAGCAACAACAAAAACAACAACAACAGCGTCGACAACAGCCGAAGCAGCGACGGGTTATGAGTGGGGGGGGGGGGGTAAGGACTTGCGGTCGCCCTCGTCGCTGTCGAGGAAAGTCTACCTCACCGATGTGTGGGGATTGACCACAGCCGACAGATAGCTACAGCGGCTTCCCCCGCATTCGTGCGCCATTTCCAGCAGCCGAATAGCCTTGGTGAAGGCGTTGGTCGATACAGACATCTAAATCAGGCATTCAGAAATACTGTATGTTGCTTTGCGCAATACTCTTTGCCTTTGAGAAAGGTCCTGCTAGGATCGAAACGTCAGGTTCTGAGAATACCGTTGTGAGTGTAATGCAGCTGTTGCAGCACCGTTCTCGGGTCATACTCATAGCTTGCGCACACCATTCCCCCTGTTGAAAGCGAGGTTTTGCTACTCATGGGCTGCCAGGACGACTGCGTACAGGCTCGTACGCGGGTCCGCACACAGGCTGTTGCGTGTGGGATTGCAGCGGCACGGACTGCGCGCGTGCAGTGTACAGCTCGGATCCGGCGTGGTAGTGCCGTTGTGCCGTGGTTTGACCCGGATCTCTGCCCGGTGCCGTACCGGAGCGATCGCCAACAGCCTAACGCCACGGCTAACGATTAGTAGCAGGCGAATCGAAGTAGGCCTACATGTTTTCCGTTTTTAAGGGAGGAATACCGAGCGGGTTTGAATAGAATGAATGGATGTCACTGTATTGCAGCCGGCAGTGAGTTAATGGGGACATTCCTCATGTCAGATACAGGATCTCTATACGACATTATGTGGCCGAACAGTCGTGTATTTGCGCACATTTTGATCGTCCGAAGGAACGGTTTATACATACTTGAGCATAGAGCTTTCTGCCTTTGATAGAGGTCCTGCAAGGATCGAAACTTATAGACCTGCAAAGAAATTGGCCCTGTGGAGATCTAGTCCAATAGGTTATTAAACAGGTCTCCACAGGGAAGTTGTAAGGTGTACAGGTCTGCACAAAGTTTTCACGAAACTTGTATTTGGAAATAGGGCCTAACTCCAAAACGGGAAACTTGTGATGGGAAGAATGCGTCGTAAATTGAAGTGTTATATACATACGGTCCAAATTTCTACGCAGGAAAGTGAATGTGGTCGAAATGGGAGAATTTTAAAACATTGTTTCTCACAAAGTTGTAGAGTGCACGAGAACAAAGCAATGTCTCCATAACAATTAACATAAGGTTACAACATTAGGTAGGCCTATGGGTGTACACACATAATGACATAAAGAGTGAATCGGAAGGGAACATCATCAATGTAGCTATATAACCAACTACATGTACTGTGATCTTGTGAAGGCCAAAACGTGCATGGTGCTTTCACAGTCACTCTGCCTTGTGCAAATCTATGACGGTGATCCCAGCTCAATGTCAAGTGCGTTCCTGTTGCCAGTGTTGGTTCTATTTGTTTTTCTACGTGCTCCGATATTTGCCAAGGACTTTAATTCCCTCGGATAATCGCCTACATAGAAAAAAAACAACTACACGCTCTTTCTCGGAACTCGTGACGTCAACATATTTTTTTCTATTAATAGAAGGTCAGGTAGGTATTTATTTAATATATTACTGGCCTGGACAAATAAACAGACGGGCGGGGCGGGGCGGGGAGGGGAGGGGAGGGGGTGAGGGGGGCGAATGGGACCCATTGTAACCAATGCCCCCTCTCTCCACTCCCATCATCTCCCAAAATGAAGGCACGCCGGGAAGCCTGGCAGCGGGCAGGCTCCGTTCTAAGACCGCTCCGACCGCACGGGCTATTTTTGGGGTCGCGAGACAATGTAAGTCTATCCTTCCCCCGCTGATGGTCTCCGAGTTCGAGGGTGGGGCAGGGTGGTGAAAGTGGGGGAGGTTATATGGGCGGCCAAAAAGGCCAAACTAAAAAATAAAATTATGATACCAAAGAACAAAACCAAAGGACTAAATAGTTAAAAGGATGAACACATTAGAAGAAACAAAATTAGAAGACATCAGAAACATGTAAAGAGACAACATTAAAGTATAAACTCAAAATCTACAGAATCTTTTTTCAAAAGGACAAAATTACAGAAATGTTGGCATCTTTGGCCGCCCATAGAGGGGGAGGGGTGAGTGGGTGTGTGTTCAAGAGTCGGTTATACCGTGGAAGCCCCGGCGATGGCTGTCAGATCCACTTATCGGGGGACCCGGGCACCAAACCATGCACGGCCTCGGCTCCAGGACTAGAAGGGCGCTGCCGTGGCCATCGACTACGAGAAAATGAACCCGTAGTGGCGTACAGCGCAGCGGGACACGTCCGGCCCGGGCGGCCGTCTGACTGCGTACAGGGCCCCCGTCCACTACCCGCTCTAATGTCCGCTCGGTGCGTGCTTTCGCGGACTTTCTCTCTCTCTCCCTCTCTCGGTCTCTCTCCTCACCCCACCCCCTACCGATTGGAGGTTTCTCGAGTTCGGTATATACCCGGCGCTTGAGTTTGATCGTGGAGGTAGAATTACTCCGTGGTTTTTGTGATGGACAGCCAGCCCAACCGATCCTAGTTTTCGGGTAGAGTATATCCCCAATGTTTCCTCTGCCATCGATACTTTTTTTCCCGGTCTTTCCCACAGTCAGGTTTAGAGGGTCAGACCTCGGCGGTGGTTGAAGTGACGGCGGGGCTGATTCGAGGTTGTACGTGCTCCGGGCCGGGCCGGGCCACTTTTAATTGCCGGGTTATAATTGGTTTGGGTTACGTGAGCGTACACGCCACACGCTGCTCGCTCGGTCTGGGGTCACCTAAACTAATCAGGCAGTGGGCATTGGCTTCAAGCTCATCATACACGGCTTAAAGCGGTCCTCCTTCCCGTATGACGGTACCGTCGGTCTCCCGTTCGGCACGATCTCCAACTCGACTAAAAAAAAACCAATCAAGCATGGTTGTTCCTGTGCACGGATTGTTTGTCTACAGAACCGCACACTATATATGAACAATGAAACTTATTGACTGTAAAACGTATCAAAAAGAGCTTGACTTTGCATGATAGTCGATACCGGTGCATGATGGAAGAAGCACAGTGTGGACACTGGACAGTTAGCAGCCAAACCTTGTAAGTCATCTCTTTCGAGGAAGGAGTAGGAAGGCTCTGAGAAGAGTCTGTAACTCAACATGTCAGGATGTTTGAACTCTACCCTATTTTATAGGTGACTGCTGGATTCGATCAATTGATTCATTCGATTCCGTCTTGTTTAATCATTTCAAACTGTTCATTGTTTTATTGGGGTAGTTTTTGTGTTGCAAACTGTAATGTTTGAGTGTGTGCCATAGGCCCCTACCAGTTAAAGTTAAAGCTAGGGATAGGCTTTCTGCACAGCCAATAAAGGGTTTCTGCACAGCTAATACAACGTATACGTGAACAATCTGAGTGACCTGAGACTCCATTCTTCATACTTTGTGCACAAACACATGGGCCCATAGCGTTTATGTGGTACGGAAAAAATATCGCGAACCGGCTAGCCAAAAACCCCAGCCTAGTAAAGGTGGGTGATAGAGGACGTTCCATCACACACGTGTATCTGTAATGTTGTCAATTCTATAAGTGTGACAGTGTATTGGGTACTGGTTGACTACCGTATATCCGCTTTTTTCAGGACGACTTTCAGTTTCAAAGACTTGGGCAGACCACAGACACAAACAACCCGCCCAGTACCGCTACCGAGACCCTAACTCAGCCGCAGTGCAAACTAAAATAGACGGGCCTGTACTGCTCTCTCTGGCCCCCCTACCAATCCCTCGTTCCCTAGTCCACTTGTGTATTTACCCAGTAATTAAATTCACCCAGGTCCGGAAGAAAGGACTGTTTTTTCTTCCTCCAGCCAGCGTGGCCCCGGGGAGGGGATGGTGGGATAGGTTACCCATCTGCCTCCCGTGAGACACCCGGCCGAAATCCCGCTTCATCTTGCCGGTCGGCGGCGGATAGTGTTTCTTCCCCCGTGCGTCCGGGAGGGCAATAGTGTAGCCCCACGAAGAAAAAAAAATACCGTGGCTGTCTTGAACCCAAAAATAGGACAAGTGAAAGGGGGAGCGAGAGAGAGAGATGGAGATAAAGAAGGAGACGGGAGAGTGAGAGGGAGAGGGAGAGGGAGAGTGAGGGGAGGGAGAGGGGAGAGGGAGAAGGGGAGGAAGATGCAGATGGAGAGAGAGAGAGGGAGAGCTAGAGGGAATGGAAGAGGAAGAGGTTGAGAGAGAGCCAGACAGAGAGAGGGAGAGGGTCAGAGAGAGAGAGGGAGAAGGGGAGGGAGATGGACAAAGCATGGAGGAAACCTAGAGGGAGAGGAAGCGGAAGAGGTTGAGAGAGAGAGAGCCAGACAGAGAGAGGGAGAGGGTCAGAGGGGGAGGGAGAAGGGGAGGGAGATGGCGAGGGAAAGCTAGAGGGAGAGGGAGAGGGAGAGAGAGAGAGGGGGGAGGGAGAGGAAGAGAGGGAGGGAGAGCCCAGGCACATTCCTGAGCCGATCTCTTATCTTGACGGTATTAAGACCCAATTAACCGCCCCGCCTTGTAACTGATCGCTCAAATTTCCCTCTTTCTTTATTCTTTTTCCGGGGGTGCCTGCGGCGAAGCTTTTGATCTGCCAACGTAAACACAAGAGGTCTTTCACGGGGGAGATTTGGCCAGTAACTCCCTGCCCATTACCCTTTTTGATGAACTTTTCCAGCGGGAGGGAGAGGAGGCGGAGGCGGAGGGGGGACGGCTTGATCACTCAATTATCGTTCGTTAAACAAGGGGCGAATGTCGGCTGTGTCGTTTTTTTTAGGGGGAGCGGCAAGCGCAAGAGGCCCACATTAAAATACTTTGCAAATTGTTGGCCGCTGGTTTGCCCGGTCACCTATGCGCGGGAATGTTCCATAATGCGACCATTACTCTATAGTCCAACAAGTAAGCCATGCACGCCGGGAATTGAAACCTGCGTACCGTACCGAGGGGCACATTGACAGCCAACTTCAAGGTTCGCCCCGGCTTCGTTTACCACGGAGGCGAGCTATTGGTTCCCCGACAGCTATTTCCAAAACCAACGTAGCCTCCGTGGTGCGTGTGTGTGCGTGTGTTGAGGGGAGGGTAGACCAAGGAGGTATTTAGGCGAGCCTAATACTATACCTCGGGTAGACATGCAATGCGCATTGTGGGCATAGAGGTCGGTGCCCTAGAAACCTTCAAACCCCTGTACGCAGCAAAGACTGGTGCCCAGCAGTGAGGGAAAAAACCCGGATGTGTGGCAATATTGCATTCGGAGGCCGTTGATAGCGCTGCGATTAAGCCATCACCGATGACCCTTCACTTCAAACAATGATGAGTATATTAACCTTAGAATTTTTTTTTTTTTCATTCGGCCCATCAGTTCAGCGTTGGTTCAGCCAAGAAAAAAAAAGTAGTGGGAGCGCACCGTGACCTTTTGAACGACGCTTCGTCAAGCTCACGGATCCATCTGTCAATCGGTCTGCAGGCTTGGCTATAGACCCGATGGGGTCAGCCATTCTGCACGGCGGATCAAGATGGCTGACACTCCAACACTAGCCTACACTTCAGTATCATTACGCTAGCCTTGCGTTCAAGTCGTTGAGTTTTGTTCGCCGCAATTGTGGTACTGGTATAGGCTCGGTCTGGACCGCGAGCTCTCGCGCATAATTCCGCTACCCCGTTCGGTCCAGCCGTCCCGTGCTCTCTCGTGACAGCGCGCAGCAGTCCAAGAGCCCGAAACCTCGCGAGAGAGCGGGCATTTGAACGCAGCAACTGAAGTCTACGACCCCCGCGTAACGAACGCGCCAAGGCAATTCAATGTCATCCTGTCAACCGGCCGTGACGTGGTTTAGAAAACAAAGGAGCCAGGCTGCCATACATCAACGTCACATGTCAGTTCGTTCCTCCGATAGCCGTGTACGTTCTTGACAGATAGAGGGGCTGGTGGGGTGGGGGTTAGAAGGGGGGGGGGCTAAAATCAAGACAAAGGTAGAAACAAAAAAACCCAGCTCGGGTCAGAGGTCATTCTCATCTGAGTACGCCCGAAACAAAACACCGAAAGGGACTTGCAGTTGCTCTGCTCCAGCGAGGGAGGAGACACAAGCCGCGGTTGGACTTGCGGAGGAGTGCCTTTCTGTCATGTCTACAGGACAAGGGGTGTAGGATAAGGAACGGCATTGGGGTCGAGGGCTTGGCGGTGTGGTTACGGCTGTCGTCGGCTGGCCCCTACGCCAATTATCGCCCCTACACAACATTGGTCGAGGTCAAAGAATAGCATCCATACGTTGTCTGATCCAACATATGCATGAAATAGCACACCTGTGAGTGTGAAAATTTCAGCTCACTCCGCCAACCGAGTCTCGAGAAAATCGTGAAAACCGCTTCATTTGTTTCGCGAAAATGCAGCATTCAACGCCGTACTGTTCCGAAAATAGTTCAGACCTCGTTGAGACGTAACCTATTTCTTACAACATTTAAGGCAGAAATATTTCAGTGAGAGGTTTCTACTATAACCATCTTCAAACTGTTTAAGTTTCATGTAAATCTGCGAACATTTCTGTTTTTCGATCTTACATGTACCAATGTTGTGTAGGGGCTTTAAACCAGAGTGTCCCTGACCAGGCTCTGACCAAGCCTACCTTCTTGCTCTGACTTACTAAATGACACAGTTATTATTATACTTTTTAAAGTAATACACAACTTTAAGTAAACCACTGGCGGACTTTAACGACCACAAACACAAATCTCCCAAACGTAGAAGTCCTGACGATCCGATCCTATAGTAATATGTCTTTAGGGACGGTCCTGCTAGTCCTATACTAGGACCGAAACGTCAGGCCCTTTAAAATAATTAATTTTAGGTTTGGATGAGATAGAGAGAGAGAAAGGTAGATTACTAATTTAAGCCACCCCCAAAGAGGAGTTTTCGAAATATCAATCTAAAAAATATTAGAAAGAATGCACCCAAAGAGAATAAGAATACTGTTTTGTAAAATATGCTTGAACCTTATGATATCCAAAACTACATGTACATGATGTAGCCATATGTATTCATGCCTTGTCACTTAATGAAACGAGATGTGGTAAAAATTATAAAGAATGAATAATGAATGCAATATCCATCTCCCATGTCGACATAAATGTAGCCATTTGCGATAGCAGTACCACCTGCATTGTACTTGTACATGTATTACTAATAGTAATAGGACATTGCTTGATATTCGTACAGTCGTTTTGCAACAACCCCACATTAATGTATGGCAGAGGTTAAAATGATAAACTTTTGCAATAAAAACCGACCAACACTGACGTATTTCATAGACGTGATTCCTTTATTGGAGCGTCAACACCAAAATAACACAGTATGGTGTTACAACAACAACACCAGCAGCAACACAAGCATCAACTACACCAACATCGCCCCACACAATATTCAAGCCGCGCGTGCCCGCCGTCCACTCGTCCAGACGATTGGATCAAAGTCACCGACGAGGCGCGCGACCCCTTTTGTTATGCAAATCAGCAGACCCCCCGCAGAGGCTGCCGAACACATTCCTTTCATTCACACGACAGCGCGTTTCCGGCCGTGCGCTATTGAATAGGTGGGACGTGGGAACGTTCGCCATGTTTGTTTTCCGTTGTGGGACGTTGTACGTGCTGGATGGAGTGCACGGCGGTGAACGGGCAGTGTCTGACCGTGAGCTGGATTCTCTCAGGAATGTTGCTGTCACAACACAGCCCACGTTCGTCTCGAAGCCACGAAGCCCCTAGCTTTCCTGGAGGATTATCCAATTTTCACAAGAAGAAAAAGCCCATTTTATCAAGCCGGTGGCTGTGTTTGTTTAGCTGGGTTTCCTGCAACTTTGGAGGGGGAGTTTCGTTTTTAAACGAGGATATCTGCGGAACGACCGATAAATCTTCTTCTATGACCGCCGGGGACATGCTTGCGGATGAGGGCTCGTTTTTCCTCCCTTCGAATCGGCAGTTTGCTCAAGAGGTGAAGAGGTGGGTTTACCAATACTGTACAATGAGTTGACTAGTCTTGAGATTAATGGGGTCCGACTTTTCTAGCCCAACTGTATGCGAATACAAAGGGTTGTTCTGCTAGTGCGAGGTCCTGGTGGATTTCACAAAGCCTTACGATGCATCGTATAACTCAATTTGCGATGGATAACCCATCGCAAGTTGTGATAGACCGTATAATGATCTCTGTGCATATCTCATTGCCTTGCGATTGATCGTAAGTTAGGATGGGTTGAATGAAATCAACCACTGCTGTGAGAAACAACAGACCCTGTTAATTTTCGAGACCTCAAACTATTGTGGGCATAGGGAGTTCAGGATGCAGTATGTTGCATTTCTGTCTTTTGTCTACGACTTCAAATGAAAATACAGTAGATTTACGAAACCTTAAAGTGAACAAATTATTGCCTGTGCACCAGGTATTGTGTGTCATGTAATCATAACTCAAGGGTGACATGATTTGGCCTGTATGTTTGTTTCATTGATTCGTATTTTAATAGAAGGGTGAACTTCAATGGGCCTAACCATGAGATGCAAATAGAGACAGTCATAAATTTGTTTGGCCAGACTGTTCACTCCTCTTATAGTTATGAAGCCGAAAGAAAACAAAATAAAGCCTGGTGCAGACTATATATGAATTGATAATCTCAGAAATAAGGTCAGGCACAAAGATGTTATGCTAAACAAAAACTAAGTAAACTGATGAAAACAAATAATGTATATCACATGCGACTTGTTTTCTTGATTCTGCTAATCCGCGCTGTGAAAATTGGACCCGCGTACAAACCGTCATTGATCGTTTCTGAAAACAAAGCACCCCTTTTTTTAAAAATAGGGTCCACGTAAACTTTCACGTGTCTGAAGTTCTGAAGCAATGCTGGCATTCCTACATGTGATTCGGCAAAGTCCGGGGAATTGCTCTTTTTCTGGGGGGGGGGAGCGATGGGAAGTGTCCGTAGGGAGCGCCGTGCCGTTTTCGTAGCCAATAACCGGTGTGACTGACCGTCTCACTCTGATTCGCAAAGGACGAAATTGATTTTCGCTTCCTGAGATGATGGAAGAACCACGTGACGCCCGCCAGCCGTGTCTTTCGAGGTGGGCAAGCGCGGAAGTGACGGCCGCGGTCTATAGCTGGCGGACCTATCGCCAATTTCGGGAAAGGCATTTCAATCGTCTGTAGTACTGTAGCAGGCCTGATGCACAATCGCTGATGATACACGATTGGTAATGAATGATACAAGTGAACTGTTAAGTGTGCTCATGGCCTCGACGGAAAGTTATCCGTTTGTAAATGTGTGTCACTTACACGTACATGTACGTACAAAGCTGAAAAACACATGACGTGAAGTGCTTTAATGCTCATCAAATGACCCATTCATCCAAATTGGATAACCTATTAACTCGTCACTCTAGGCCTATTCCAATCCATCAGTGATACCGAACAGCATGAAATAATAATGCAAGCCCGGGCCAGCTGCAAAAGCAGATATCTGGTGAGAGTTATTTCATTGTTTGGTCTACAATGAAATTATTTACCTCTTCCTATTGCATATCCACATTTTTTTCGCATTTGAGACCTGCAAAGTGAGCGTGTTTAAAGTTCAAATCATGCGCCATACGTCATTGCGTTCATCAATGGGGGTGACACAGAAAAGAAAAATGGGAAGGAAACTCCACGAGTGCACCTTTAAAATACAACCGCACTGGCACAGATTTGAAGGGGTTTTTGGAAGGGCAGAGACGTCAGGATGATCTATGGTCGCAGATTTGTAAATTAAGGGCAAGCAGTGCATCAATTATTGGTTAACAGAGTGGCATGCCAAATTACACTTGCATGTGTTAGATCATACATCAGTGGGTCTGCGCAGGTGCCATGCAATCGGCCCCACGGAGCCGGGTTGCTGACTTTGGGGAGGTTAGCTCGCATCACAGTTGTACGCGGCTCTGCGCAGTTTATAATTAATCCGGCAGCAGGGACCGGTTCCGAATTTCGCCCAGTAAATGGGCACAGCATGTAAGTTAACAAACATCCATCTTTATTTAAACCGATTAGTCACTTGCTATACAATCCGAGCTGTGGGGACTTCAGAATAAGAGGTTGGGGATTATTTTAAGGAAGAATTATATACAAGGGGGTTATTTTACTCATGCGCGGCCCGTCGGGTTTGTTTTTAGTCGGCATCCTTAGAGTAACACGGTACTTAGCAAGAGCTATCACTGAGAAGGACAGAAACCCTCCAAACGAGAGTTTGCTTTGACATATCCGATATAGCTATAGCATGAGGCCACAGAGTTTTAAAGTGCAACGTGCCAGTTTCTTGCACGGAGTCAGGTGATTGCTGATTGGTGCATGTTCAGGCAAAGTAGGCACTGGAAGTGGAAGGGAGGGGCGAGACACTGGAATGACGCGGATGGTGGGGGGGGGTGGTATAGAGGGGATACAACCCTACTTATGGAAGCGCCCGAATGTCACTTGTCACGTTGCAAAGTCCAGCAAGCAATTTGTTAATCCTCCTCGCTGATATAATTTCACAAATCCCTCTCTCTGTTTGGCATTTCCCCTCCGCTGTAAGGATCCCCCTTCCCCCTCTTCCAACAAAACCGTACCTAGGTAGGCCGATAGGAAGAAGACATCGTGTGGTGAGGTATACGAGAGTAAGGGAAGGAGAAAGAGAGAGGAGGGAGGGGAGGACGATGGGGGAGGGGGGACACGCAGCCTCCAGCGTGTGTTGACAAATCGCTTTCGGGATGCGCCCCCCTTGCCTCTCGGCCGCTCGGGTCGCGGCTGAGTCGAACCATTTGCAGTGGTTTCCGCGCAATCAGGGCCTTGGAAACGTCGAAAAGATGTGGGCATGGAATACGTTACGGCGGCGGAATCACACAGACGGTGTCAACACAGAGATAAGATGCCCCGCTGCCGGTGACACACACCCGGCGAGTCCGGGGAGGCTCTCTTCTAGACCATCGATGCCCCCCGGCGTGGTCTAGACGCGCACCAGTCCTTAAAATTGAGGGGAGGCTGTTGTTCTAATGAAAAAACAAGAGCAACTCGTGCACTAGCTTCTCAAAGAGCAATAAAATGGCAAGCGTTTTTCTACCATCTTTTCCCCCCTTTCTCTGATTCCATGTCCAACTCCCATGTGAAATCTTCTGCTCTGAATTTCAGGGGGGGGGGGTGGATTGAAACTAGATTGAAATGACCTTTCAGTCGTTTCCGTAGCCTCGCATGGGTTTTGCATTCGATGCACTGATCGATACAAGACTTTAAAATCTGCCTCACGAAGCAAATCTAGTTGACAACTTTACTATAGTTTTACCTACTTTTTATGTCGTAATCGCTCGTATTTACTCAAGCATAGATTGAGAGAAGTGGGCTGGCAGTTACATGACAAGTCGTTTCTTATAGATAAGAATTTTCTCCTAATCGCAGCCATCCCTCCAACCCCCCCTTCCCACTAAACCACGCTAAATTGCCTGAGGCTATGTGTCACTCAGCCCGTCTTTCAGACTCGAGGGGAGACTAGGCCGACTCTCTCTCTCTGACCGCAACCAGATCAGAGCGCACGTGGAGAACAGATAACCATCAAGGATGCAGGGGGCCCCCATTATAAGGTCATGCTGTAAATAATATCGTAATGTTCAACGTCTTCACACCCATCCGTTCTACTTCTAGAAAAAAAAAGTGTCAGGCAATTCCGCGATGTTTCAGAGGTTTGGGTGATGGGGAGAAAGAGAGAGGGTGGGGGAGGTACCCCACACCTGATGATTACCCCAAGTCCGCAATAATGTAGAGTGACACAACACCTCCCTCTGGTGTAAAAGGGAGTCTGGGTGATAATGGGGGAGGGGCGGGGTGGTGAGGGGGACAGAGGAAGGAGGCTAGATCAGAAAAGTGATCCTCGTCCCCAGGGGCTCTAGAGTGGAATTTTTTTTTTACAGTCGTGATCGGTAAACGGCACGGGAAGAATCGGTTTTCAATGGCGGCGCTGAAGTCAAATGTCAGCCTGCCAGAATGGGGAAGGGTGGTTTCCAGACAGAGACACAGAGGGAAGAGTCTAGAACGAGGGGGAAGACACACTGGTATTTTTCTCTTTTTTTATGAATAAAATGGATACGAAGAGCCAAATTTGAAAGTTACAGAATGTCCAATCACTGAACAAAACGGTACATTGTGTTTACTCTCTTCACTCCGATAGATTCCACTTGGCTTTTGTTGTTTTTGGTGTTTAGAGTGGCTTTTGTTGAACTTATCTTCTCGGTTCTAAAGAGCTTGATGCGAAGGTAAAAACAGAGTCGTGAAATCGAAGATAATTATTCCGAGCTAAAGCTCTAGAGAAACGAATGTTTATGACCAAAACAGTTAAGCCCTAATAATTATGCAATTTCCGATTTTCTAAAATGTATGCGTTTCGGGTAATGAGCCCAAATGGTCTACTAATGAGCTACTAATCGACTACGATTTCCGGCATATACCATAGCAAGAGATAAATCACGAATGTGTATGCAACTCATTAGAGTGGAGTGAGTGCATCCCTGCTGTTTGAACTGACGGGGTTGTTTTGGCATAACCGTAAGTCGGGACCAAAATTAATGGTCGACGGATTGGCAAAGCCCGTTTCCATAGTAATCGGTCGCTTTGCCGTCACAACTCCAGGGCTCCGTGGAATGGCCCCAACTTGGTCTACATTTCATTTCTCTCCCGAGATGGGCAATAGTAAATCTCACCAAACAGTAAAAACTTCAAGGACTGAGAAGGAAAGCTTGGCTGTTTCTGTGCCTTAGGTCACGAGCGTCACCACCAACTATAGTATAGGCAAGGTTCGCGACTTCGCGCACTTTATCACACCACACAAAGCTGATAAAATACCCGGTTGTAGTTAGTCTGCTGTAACATTGGACAGCTCAGGTACATACATGTACTGTAGTATGGGGTTTACTGAAAGTGTGAAAAGTCGCGTGTCGTCCATTTCACCACAATAATTAGTATTCTTTCGCCGAGTGAGGGCGCTCTATATAACGCTGCCATCTTTCAGACAGAGTAGCTAAAAATAATCTGCGATAGAAATACTGCAAGGGTTCAAATAAATAATTGATTCTAAAAAATCATGTTCTTCTATTATGAATTCAAACTTAACACGTTTCTTTACCCGTCTATCTAGTGTCCTCAAGTTTTCTCTATCACCTTCACACTACATCCCTTTCTGTATGTTTTGTGCTTGCCATTCTGCCTTTTAGATCCTGCTAGAAGAGGTGTTTTTTCTGTTAAAAATTTGTTCATGTAAGCACGACCGTTCGACTTGTGTTACCACCTTCCCAAACGAGCACGGCTTTCTATAAATCAATGTCTGGCGAGGTAAGGGCCCCTGCTTCACCCCTGTCTCGGTACCGTATCGCGGCACACGCGGCAGACGACGCTGCCCGCCGGGCACATTTCGGCACACGGGACTCGGACCCAGAAAAAAGAGTCGCGCGTTCTTTTATCAAGATGAAGTGGCTTAGATGAGCGTAATTACTGGCCGATAGGTCAGGAACTGTGGAGTTGCACTCCGTGACACCGTACTTACGACCTTATAATGGATGTAGCTTGGATTTGCCATTTGGGTACCGATGCTTTTTGATACATTGCACTAGTTGCAGAGAGGTATAAGAGAAGGAGGGAGGGAGGGAGAGATAGAGAGAAAGAGAGAGAGAGAGAGAGAGAGAGGTAGAGAGAGAGAGGTAGAGAGAAATAGAGGGAGGGAGGGAGGGAGGGAGGGAGGGAGGGAGGGAGGGAGAGATAGAGAGAAAGAGAGAGAGGTAGAGAGAAAGAGAGAGAGATAGAGAGAAAGAAAGAGAGAGAGAGAGGGATCGATAGAGTGAGAGAGATAGGAGAAGAGAGGGAGAGAGAGAGAGGGGGGAAGAGAGAGAGGGGAGAGAGTGAGGAGGGAGAGAGAGACAGAGAGAGACACAGAGAGAGACAGAGAGAGAGAGAGAGAGGAAGAGAGATAGGGGAGAAAGAGACTAGGAGGGATAGAGAGAGAGCTGAGAGGGGGAGAGAGAGGTGGAGAAGGGGAGGGAGTTGATGAGAACTGCAGATGTTTGAAAGGATTGCCATTGTAAGCTATGCTGATTTGATTGCTCGTGTGGATTTCGACGAAGTCATTTCGCAAATGCTGCTATGATTTTGTTTCCCTCAAAAGGAGTTGGGGTGGAGGGAGGGACTGGGGGGGGGGGCAGGGTTTGCCAGACAACGGCGCAACAATCCTCACAAATTGCCCTTAATTACATAATCCGCTCGCGCCGCGGTTACTCTCGTCCGGGTTCGCTAACATGTAGACAAGGTCGAGATTTACTGCGAGCCTCGTCGCGTCTGACAACCATTCAACTTGTGTGTGTGTTTGTGTTCACT
This sequence comes from Luidia sarsii, assembly GCA_949987565.1. Lineage (NCBI taxonomy): Eukaryota > Metazoa > Echinodermata > Asteroidea > Paxillosida > Luidiidae > Luidia > Luidia sarsii. The sequence continues at coordinate 8,417,516 of OX465109.1, read as the reverse complement.
GCGATCTCAATCATCGAAACAATTCTGCTCCGTTTCTGATGTGTATGTGGCAGGTTACGCCCCCACACCGTCCCGCGACCTCGCTGCATTGATTCGCGTATTAATCTGCGAAAGGATCACTATGGGGACAAAACAGAACCCCGTTCACAAATAATTCAGAATACATCTGCAGACAGAAACACGGTTAAACAAAATTCGGATGTACTTCGCCAACTTCGCATCGCCCCCTCCCCCACCCCCTTCCCCCCTGCACAAACGAACAAGGCCGGAAATATTTTGAGTGATGTCTAAGGATAACCCATCCGGTACTGCTGTCATTCAGAGTTTCAGAAGTAGGCAGTCACGTCGAAGGACTCCCGAGAGATCTTCGCCTTCATCGGGGGGGGGGGGGTCAGCGAGGCTTGACCTCTTCGGGTCTTAAAAAATCCAAGCGCAGGCACCCCCTAAAGATTGTGCATTATTAACGCCCGGTCGAGCACCTGAAACGCGCCAGCCTTTCCTATAGTAGCTTGTTTCCGTTCAGATTTTAAACTTTTTTATTTTTTTTTTTAAGTCGGAAGACTCAGAAGACCACATTTAAAAATATGGTCCCAAACAGTCAAGCCCCGGGACCGGGCTTGCTGTCCCTCATGCGGTTAATTGGTGGCCTCTTTTCTCCGCCTCCATTTCCCCGTTCCGACTCCGGGCCAGCCCCGCCACTTGGTCGACATAAATCACCGGCCGGCACGGGTTTCCCCGCTGCGCCAATACGGCGTGGCCTTGTGACAGACTTGACCTCTCCTCAATTACTGCCACAGATCACTCGATTATTGTGTGTCCCCGATGCATGCACGACAGAGTCATCTTCTTTTGTGTCTGGCGAGTGTATCCGTATAACCCAGAAGAGTCTCGGGGTGTCCCCCCCCCCCCCACTCCCTTGTTGGTGCCGGAGCCTGCTCGCATTATAACCGGGGCCTGCGTCGGGCTCGACAGTGCCGGGGTATTGTTACGCTTTGTGGACGGTTCCAGTCTTCCAGACGTCGGGACAGAAGTTGAACTTGACGTCTGTCTGGCCGTCCGGTTGGGGTGTGTGTGGGTGGGTCGGTGGGTGGGTGGATGGGTGGGTAAGGGGGGGGGGGAGGTCTCGGGCCATTATGCAGGGGAAGCGGGGTTAGGATGTGGGACAATTAGTGCATTCGGATGCCCCAATAAGAAAGACCGTGAACCCATAACCCCAAAACAGTGCCAATCGATGCAATTGACAGAATCTACCGACTCAATTGAATCAGGCATTTTGTCCGACCGTAATCGTATTAGAAAACAAACAAATACCCTCAAGGCAAGCATCCTAGCCATAGAGTTAAAGCCTCAACAATACTCGCTGTCCAAGGAGCGGCCCGAGTGACAAGTATATTATGTATTTAATGGTGACTGACACGCAGCTTCTTTATCTTGTTTCTGCTTGTTTCAACAATGCGATGATAGCACGATTGTTTCGCGGGGGCGCGCATTGGATTTAGACTTCCAGCAATATTGACAACACATGCAGTCAGGGTAACTCTGAACGCACTATGACGCCTCCAATCAGCTCCAATCCTCGTCACACAAGGGCGGCAGAGCCCCGAGTCCCCCCTACTCTTACGTTTTTATTGCCGATCCCACCGACTCAAGCTGGGCCGAGCGGTGGCCCGGTCGCACCCGCGAACTCTCCGTCTCCCGTCTCCGTCTGGCCGGGAACGCTCCTCCGAGATTGACGGGATGCCCCGCCAGGTCCTCCCCAGCCCGTCTTCCGTCCTCCCAGCCAAGGCGTCTCACACCGCTCCGGCATCCGGGAGGGAAGCGTAGGGGGTGGGTGGGTGGGTTTAGAAACCGGGAGAACGGTCTGGCTCCATGACCGAGGGAGAAATTCGCCACCGCGGCGACGGCTCGAGCGCCGGCCGGCGGGTCCCTCGCTGCAGACGGCACGGTGCGAGCTCGCTGCGGCCCGCCCAGGTTCCACCTCCGGGGGCGAAGCAGCTGGACCCTGATTCCTAACGCGTGGCCTCGCCGCGGTCGGGGCCTCGTCTCCCGGTCTCCGTCAATCGGAAATGGACCGTCTGACTCTAGCCGGGCCCCCATCAATGTCTAATAAAAAAGGGTAACCTGAAGGATGACGTCGTCCCCCATCTTGATTGGGTTAAATCGCCCCCAGTTCTCGGTCGTGTAATCTATAACTTTTGTATCGAAACATCCTGGGGTGACGCAGATTCAATTAATTAAACCCCAGATCGATTAGCCCTGTTAGTACCACGCACTCTATGTGTAGACTGTAGACAGATGCCCACTGTGTTCATAATGTCTGCGACTCTCTTTATATCAACAAGACAACCGTGCAGTAGGCCTTACTAATTTTTGGGGAAACAATTACAAAACTGTAAAATCAAAAAGTGTCTGTAATTATTTTGGTCAATGAGTAATTTACGCATTTCGTGGCAGATATTTTACCACTGTGTCATGGCTCTTGCGAAGCTGTTCGCACTTCGCACATAATTGAAACCCAGTAAATACGTCATTAACCCACCCACCCCACCCCCTCGAGTCTGGAGGTCAAAGGTTAAGCCGCAACACTGGAATAACCGGCTGAGTATTTTTGTTCACACCACAGGTCAGGGACCCGTCCGCCGCCTCAGCGGGAGATTCCTGGAAGCCCATCATGTCGTTACAGAACCATATAAGACCCCTTATGGGATTCGGCGGTGCGCGCAAGATTTGCCCCAAGGGACCCAAAAGGTAAGGGAATTCGGAGCATCCCATTTCTCCATTACTGTAATAATAAGCCGTTTGTGGCATAACAAGTTAATAACATGGGCACAACATCGTGGATTCAGGATATATTTATTTGCATGACGGCGGCCGATATTTACCCCCTTGTTCATTGAAGCTTAGTTACCAACCCCTATTCAAATTCAGTTGACGAATTACACGTGTAACTTGTCAACCGTTTCAATTATAAAGTATCAGTCGGATGGGGGAGCAATTATTTGCGATCTAAACAAAAATACCTTTAAATTACTTAAGAAAGTTTAGCTGTCTGCTTAAAAGTCGATGTAATCCGAACGAAGCAGCTGTTTTGTTTTGAAATTTACCCAATATTTCCTGAGTTATAATATACTATAACTAGGATAGTTATCTTGCCAATCCTCGTACAGTTGCAGAGTTTCTTGAACCCCACGCTCGATGGTCAAGACCTGCAACTCTGAAAAAATGTTTCTTTCCTGTTTTACCTCCCGACAATATAAACCGGTGTAAATACATTACTGAAGTGATTTATGGGTCGGAAATTCGGTAACTAGGCCTTTGCGTCAAAGATATTTGTGTATAGCCACGAGTAGACTGTTGTGCTGTGTGGAACATTTTGAGTAAGGGCAGCTGTGCTTGTGTCCCAAAGTCTTGTCGACGGAGGACGATGGTCAGTCAGTTTGGAAGTTGGGATACTAGCAAGTCGGTCTACCAACCCCCGTTGTGTCCTCCCATGCACCTACCCTCGAAATTGAACCCAAACCAGGGAGACCAGGCCACACGGGAAACTTTAAACACAGCTATAGGGGAGACCACCGAAGTTCTGGGCTGGGGGTATCGGCAGTCAGCACCACCGACACCCTACCAATTGAAGCACTTCTGAGCATGCCAGGGTCCCCCCGAATTCACGGTCCAGGTATTTCCCCCTCGACGCGGCGGTGGGAGTGGGACGGCAGCCCCCGTTGACTGAGCCGTTCTGTCGGCGCTGCCAGTTATCGACCGAAAGGGGGCTTCCAAGGAAATCGGTATCGCCTTACACAGATCATTATTTTTCACGCTTCTCCTCGGTACTTTCTGCCCCTCTCGTCCGTCCTTCTCCCCTCTTTGTTCGTTTTTTTTCTCTCCCACCTCCCTGGAGCCACAAGGCAGAAGTCACGACCTCCTCTTTGCTGGGTTGGGGCTGGCTCGTCTTTCCTCTGGATGTCAAAAATCCCCGGCATTAAAAAAAAAAGTCCCTGCTTTTTTCCCCCATCGCTCGGGGATAGAAGTCTGAAATTCCAGCACCGATCGTCCAAATAGTCATGCCTCGCTGTGAATGATACCGGGGCTCTGACCACGAGTGCGCGGTCTAACCGTGCTTCTACACCTCTAGTTCTACCAAAAACCAGCCTATTTTTTCCCCACCCCTCTCTCTCTACCACTCTTACTCCTTAGTTATAACCTTCCCCTCGGAACAAGTTGATTAAAACAAGACCAGCGGGCACGAAATGGCCGAAGAGGGCGATGAGTAATTGCTTGTTATATTTATGTTTCTGGATACCGCTGTTCATGTATACTATTTGCGGTATAGTATAGTATAACATTCGACTGGTTTGTGGGGTGAGAATCACCTTGATCATGCGCCTCGGGCGTCCGCCCGTGTATAACAACTGCTGACACAAAGTTTCAGCTCGGAAAAAAAAAGGGATAAAAACATCAGAAAATAGTTCTGGTGTGAAGTGTCAACTGTGAAGTGAACGCCCGTAAGATTCAGAAGCTGGGAGTTTATTTTCGGTGCCGTTTAAATATCACCATGCACTTTGCCACTGTTTTCGTTCAAGACAGAGATGGATAAACCATATGTTATCAGGATAACACGAGTACACGACCCTCCCCCCCTCGAAAAAAACGGAAAGATATATTAAAAATAAAAATGTTAAAGACCAAAGTAACTTTCAGCCAAGTCTGCCAGTTTGGAGATGCTCAGATGTGCTTCGGATGCGGGCGAATTTGAAGCAGATGGTTTGTGTGCACAAGATATTAACGGTCGGAATCAGTGTCAACCCCGATACAATTTTTTTCCTCATTTGGGCTGAATCCTCAACTGATCGAATTTGAAAAGAAAAGCGATTCAAGGACTATTAGGCAATCGCATGTGGAGATAAAGACTATATATAGTGTACCTTGGGCGGCTCGTGGGACGAGCGTTCCTTTCTTATCTCTTGCCAGCGTACCCATTCTATGTGCACGCGTTGTATGGTATACGAGAATCTCCCGCAACCTCGCCGGCATTACTATTGAGTCATCTTCTTGTTGTGACAACTGACACAAGTTTCTGATGGAGATATTTCGACGGGAACATCTTGCTTCAATTTTGCCTCCCCGCGCTCTCGATAAAGGCCATGCAGAGTGGGGGGAGGGAGATGTAGACGCGGCCGTGTGCTGTGATTTGTCATAACGGCGAAAAAGTTGCCGGTGATTGGACATTTCCTTCCTCCATGTTCGTTGCCAAGGTGACCGCTTCCGCCCTTCCCGCCAAAAAAATCGGACCGATCGTCCCCTCTGAGCGGCGGCTGATATCATCCGGAGCTGAATAATTAAAGAGCCTCGCCGTTTCGTATCACTGGGTTCTATTTTTATTCTTTTAACAAGCGAGTCCGGAGTTGGTTGGAGTACAATAGAAGGCATTACTTCCTAGTTCCTATACTCATTCTAGTGGACACTGTTGAAGACTATAGTGCGTTGTTCCGAACGGATGCACTACAGTGACTGTGAACCAAAATGGACCATACATTGTTTTTACTGAGGGGGCACCCTTCCCTTGTAAACAAAGCAATTGTTAGTTGGCTTTGGGACGGATTACTCCAGTAATGTCTGCGCTACGAGTACGACGATCCTGCCGCGACTGTGTGTGCATTATCTGCTTCTGTGATCGTCGACTGTTTACATGAACATGGCTTTACGCGGCGCCATGCTCACGAGGGGTGAGTCTATATCGAAATCATGGATTGAAGCGACCAGTTCGTTTTTTCCCCATTCTGTATACTTTGTGCACGACGGGCCAACGACATGACCAATCCACGATGGCCGGCATAATAAACACATGCCGACGCTACGTCAATATGCCGTGTATATCTACGCGCGTTTGGAACAACAATCAAATCCGACTGACATTGTGTGTACGCGATAAAAAAGTGATGCTTCAAAATATTTTGGAAAACATGATTCATGGCTTTTGTTGACTCGATTTGATTACTCTAAATGACAAGGAATTGTATATGATTTCTGTATGGAGACGTTTGCGACTTTGTTATTAGTATTGGATTGTTATGCAGTATGTTATACCATGGTTTATATACAGTTGTACCGGTATGGTTTAGAACTTGCACTCCTGTGAACATTGTCATTCCGCTAAGATCCATAAACCCTGTTCTGAAAATGATAACAATGACTGAGTCGCACGGTGTAAAGCACCAGCATTGCCCTTTTATGTGAATTTCTGCTGTCAACGATGCGGGCCTATGTGGCTCACATTACCCGATTACAACCACACTCGCACATCTGCGAACGTCATTTATTGAAAAATTTACCAACTTGTCCGTTAATTATCCCTGTCGGTGACAATTACAGTCGCTTCTTACGCCCGACTTCTGCCACGCCAGAAGGGGACATTAATGATTTTACCGTTAGGCGGGGATGTGCTCAAGCCATCTCATGAGCTTAAAAGTATTAATTCTTACCGAGGCTGACACACAGAAAAACTGTCTGCGTGTTGACTGAGTAGTGAGCTAGCGTCTTATGATAAGTATTATTCTACTAAGGCTTGCCTTTATAATAGGGCGTCTCATGCAAAGTATGCACACTGACCATAAGTTGAAGCCGTAGACAGGCTGTACCGTATGAATCTTGAGAAAAAAACCAACAAATTAGAGGGAGAATGATCTGGAAGGCAGTATCCACGTGGTGCTAGATCGGCGCGGAGTCCATGTGTTGACTGAGTAGTGAGCATTGCAAGGCTTACGTGTACTAAGGCTTGCCTATATATAGGGTGTCTCACGCAAAATAATGCACAGTTTTTTAACACTGACGATTAGTATGTGGCCGTAGACAGGCAGTACCATTTAAATCTGAGGAAAAACCAACAAAATAGAGGGAGAACGACATGGAAGGGAGTATCCACGCGATGCTAGATTTGGGCAGGGGTTACTCCCTGTATGCCCGTCGGGTGACCTTAAAACACGGGCTTGATACTGTCTAGTGTTTATTCTCCAAATACAGGACTCGGTGACTTCCTTGGTATGAGCATATCGCTTATAGGTAGAGAGAGTTTTTTTTCTCCCTCTCTTTCCTCACTGCAGGTGGAAAGCTAAATGTGGGGCAGCGAAAACGCCTCCAGCAACCCGTTCCAAAACACAACATGCCAAGCCAATCAATTAACTTTAAACTTTGGAGTTCCTAAAAAAAAATCCACCAACGACAGAACAGTCCCTGACGGGGTCCTGCGCGCATAATGTGTTTTCCCAAAACCCGTTACGGGAAACGACAAACACATCAGTTTTCGGACGTGTGACTGATAGCTAATTGGAGCCAATTTGGCATTGTAAGGGATATTATTGAAGGATCTGCCTATTTTTTTCCACTTATGATGTGACAGAGCCCTCCATCAAGACCCATTCCCCACTTCCTACCGACCGATTTGAGACTTGTAGCGCTAATCGAAACCTGTCGGTCACTTTATTGGGAAAAAAACACTAGTGTATGTTCCCGGTATACCCCGTAGCCCAAATGCACTTGTTTGTACTTGCGTCGAGGTAAATGACATTTATAGGTACTCTTGAAAACAACACAGACTGAGGTAATCGTGATGCAAGACCGCGCTGCTGTGCACTGTTTGCACACGTTTAAACCAGTATTAACACAATACAACGGTTGTTTAGAATGGGTTCAGATCAGAAGTCTGTCACATCATCAGATGTACGTACATCGAGGTGATTGACTTTTTTTTCCGCAATTGCAAGTTTCTTTTGCCATAACTGCATTCGATTTTCCCAAAAAACTTGAACAGAGAGTGCCTTCGCACACAAACGCACGTGTGACTGTGCGACCGACTCCAGAGACCGGTGCATTCTGAGTCTGCACAGTAGTCCTCGCGGTATAGGGGTCTTCCCCCCTCCCGTTCAGTTCAGCACGCTCTGCTTGCTCGCCGGCCGATAAATTTGTCAACGAATCTCACGAAACACCTCCGTCTGCGCGGGGTGGGAACAAGTGTGGCGCAAGGACTTCCCAGCATTCAATTAATCAATCCGTCTATCAAACCGCCGGTGATGGCCTCTGGGCTACCCACCAGTGCAAAAAAATAAATCAGGGTCGGGTGTTTTCCCCCTCTCCTGCTCTGTCTGTATACGTGTGCACCAGTGACTAGAAAATGAGTACCACTCGTGAACACGAGTCACTGGATGTGTGGTTTGAAGCGCGGAGGAATCAAGGAATCAACATGGCCGAGTTACACTTGTGTTCGAAGTTGTAGTGGACTAGTGGTGATGTCATTTTCACGAGTTACGTTTGTGCTTGGAAGACATCATAAACTATGGATAGTATACCCATTATATTAAAAGGTTAGAAGGGATTTATAGCATTAGGTCCCCCGTGTACATGTATTGAATTGGATAATCGAGTACAGAGTCTGCAAGACCTGAGGGGGATGTGATTCTAATGGGTTGTTCGCTTTTCCCCGGCCTGCTTAATGAGGAAGTCGATGGTATCTAGTGCCATAAATTCAAACCAGAAGACGAGCACAACATGAGCAACGGGATGGGAAATATGAGTCGGGTCCCGAGTCCTTCCCCCCTTGTGGACAGCGGCCGATACTTTTGGGGGAATTTCGACCCCCAAGAGGGGGCTACGCGCATAATGGGAGATGAGTCAGTGTGCACGGAGTTGCTCGATCGCCGTACCGTGCGGAGAATCGTGGGATTGTCTGGATTTATGTCACTGGATACAAAAAAGTGAAGATGAAAAAAAGTGGACTTACCAGTAAGTACCCGCAGAAACTTGTCAATCGGTGAAGGAGCCGAGGGCCTAATGCTGGGCCATACTGTTCCACGCGCCCTCCATGCGCCAGACGGAGAAGGCGTAGCTGAGTCTCTCGTGGGCCATGTAGGAGCAGCTGCCGATCATCTTCTGGTCCGTCTCGTCGCTGCGCAGCACCTGGTAGAGGAAGTCTATGTAGCGCGAGGCCAGCTTGAGGGTCTGGATCTTGCTCAGCTTGTCCGACGGCAGGGTGGGGATGATCTTGCGCAGGTTCGTGAAGGCGTCGTTCAGGGACTGCGTCCGCTGCCGCTCCCGCACGTTGGCCATGATGCGCTGGTTCTGCAGGTCGTCGTAGCTCTGCGGCGGTGATGACCCCTTCCGGCGCACCTTGGAGCCGGGGCAGTTGCCGTTCAGTGAGCCGTCCTCGCTGCCGTCCGAGTGCTCGTCGTCGTTGGAGGCCGCGCCGCGGCTGTGCCGGCGCTTCCTGCCGTGGATGTAGCGCTGCTTGAGGGCCTCACTGCCGTTCATCAGGCAGTCGTGGTGGGGGTGGGGGTGGTGGTGGGGGTGGTGGTGCGGGTGGTGCTCGGCCGAGCCCGGGTGCTTGCTGTTCATGACGCCCATGACCGAGAACTGGCCGTCGGCGTGGTGAGCGTGGCTGAGGCTGCTGCTGCTGTTGTTGCCGGTGGTGATGTTGCTGCCGCATCGGGAGTCGTCTGGTTCCATCTTCATGGCAACTGGGACCATAGTCAGCTTGACCGGCAGTGGAGTCGTCGGCGGTGCGGCCGCAGTGGCGGCAGCGGTGGCGGTGGAGGCCCGGCTGTAGACCGCCGTCGTTCTCGTCTGGACCGGGGGAGGAGGGGGAGGCGGCGGCGGCGGCGGAGAGCAGGCCCAGGCCTCGCTCGCTTTGCTCGTGCCCGGCGCGGATGACAAGCCGCCGAAACCTGGACTCATATATCCCTGTCCGAGCTGGCAGGCGGCGAGCTGTCTCTTCTGTAGCTGCTCTGCAAGAGTGTGGAGAAAACGCGAAAAGCCGTCAACTTTTAAAGTCACAACAATCGAGTGGCGGCGGTGTTTACAACACACCACGTGCAATGTTGCGACCGCACGATGCACACTGCGCGTCAGTGCCTATTGCCCGTGGTAAGACAGCTCGATATATACACCATGTGCTGTGGTTGCCAGTCTGCAGAAGGCACCGCGGTCACACTGTACTCTAGCTAGCGCGGCACTGGCTGCCTCCACTTTCTATCCGTCAGTACACACGCTGAGCGCGTTGGATCGGTGAATGGCATCTACACACACACACCGTACCGTACCGCTGACCGGACGGGCCTCGGCCATGAATGTACACCGTTGCGGCGATAGGGGCGTGGCCACGTTGCCTAACAGCAACAAGGCAGGTGCCAGCGCGGATACTCGGTGCCAGTCCACGGGGCTTGACACACGGCTGGCTGGTATAGACGACAGCTCGGCGCATGCGTTGTGCTGTCGTGAGTGAGTGGCTTTCTACGGTGCTGTGCGGCGCACTGGCTGAAATGGGTGGGGATGAGAGCCTCTATGCAGTGCCGTGTAAATCCGTGCGCTATTGTTGAATTGGAGTAGGCATTACCTTTGATCTTTTTCTCCGAGCAATTATTGTTCTAACTTCAAGTGGAGCTTTTTTCAGCAATCACAGAAACGTTATACAGAGATGTTGTACACTGTCTGCTTCTCAACAATTACCAGAAACATACAAATCCCCCACACCAGTGCAGTGTACAACGGTAAGACCCAAGTGTATCTTTCTGCCGTTCATAAAGATTTTACAAGGATTGTAACGTCAGATTATCAACGTTTTCAAAGTGAAAAGTGACATATGTGGGAGATTATATCATTATCAAAGATTGTGTACAGGTGATGAGATCACGGGAGAGTTACTGCTGATAATGTGTTCAGAATTGTATCTAAATCTCAAAAGTGAGAGGGCCTGACGTTTCGATCCTAGCAGGACCTTTCTCAAAGGCAAAGTGACACGGACAGAATTGTATTTAGTGCACTTCATTCAAAGTTCCATGGCACTGCATTGAAACGGACCGGTAAAATAACAAGATAAGTGGCTGAGTAAAAGAAAACAACAACAGCACTAAGATATCCCGAGTGTCGTTAACCACGGCGTCGGCCGCTCGTGCGGAAGAAATGCTTTCCCCCATTAAAGAGAACCGATTTGTATCTGGTACAAGGTTCATCGGGGAAATGAATGGAGGGAGTCCCAAATGTCATTGGAAAGCCTTCCTCTAAGTCTCGAAGCGCAGGCAGAAATCCTATGTTGATGTACGTTCCGACCGCTCCACTTGCACGTGACAACATCTTGAAATGATGATGGAGATCTGTGCACGTTATATTCCAATCGGCTGAGCATTTCTGAAAGCCGTTCGTTGTTGCGTGAAGACGGCCGTTCCTCCCAGATTGAGTTTAGTTGTGCGCACACACTTTGGCCTAGTAAAGGTTTGTACATGGACCGGTACATGTACGCGTTCACTTTCTATGGGGAATTGGGGGAAATCCTTCGTCTAAGGGGACACATTGGTACGTGTAACTCACGACGTGAAGATTTATTCGTCACTTTTTACTTCCAGGCTGGCATTACTTGTTCGTTGAACTCCATTTGTCCAAAGAAATGCTGAATGGTTTCAATGTTACCTCTTGCTGTGCTGCTTGTAGTACGTTATACGTTTCTTTGATTCAGTGTTGGTTCACTGATCCATTTGCCTTACACACATTCTCGAAAGAGATGACTTATATGATGTCACCGCAAACTGTTCCACTCTTTACCGATCATTTAGATGTGACCCCAAAATGTAGCAATGTTTCTCGTGGTTGACTTCAATTTTTGCGTCCAAAACATCCCTGAAGTTGACCTCTTGTCCGTCGTTCTCATACATAAGGTAGTTGATTAATTCGTGCATTGCAATCAGTTTTTTATCGGCCTACACAGGCAGTGATCAACACATGTGTGGCTAATACCATGGAGCTATAAGTAGTCTAATGCCGCCTCCAGTCCTAAACTACTCAACAAAAACCTCATTCGTTTGGGTCGGGTGTGGCCGCTATCTGTCTGAGTGCGTGCGAGAACATTATAGTGTAGGGGTAATCGAATCACCTTTAATTGATATACGGGTTACCCCTAAATGCTTAGCGGAAAGGTGATTAGCGATTTTATATGTTGCGCGCCTAAGGGCTGTCTCATACGATCTATTCAGATTGGCCAACGGTTGTAAATCAAGAGGTAATGTATGAGAACAACCACGCATGAAATAATGTCGACTGGTCAGTGGTCAGTCGGTCATGGGTTTTATTTCACGCTTACAAAACCTCTAGTTACTGCCATTTTTTAAAATAAATTTACTGCCATTGCATTGAGTATGGTTGCACTTACAGGGCGACATGGCCTACGACCTATAATGATACTCTGCAAATTGGTCATAATTGTAATACCCTTAACAATGATGGCTTGTCCAAAAACCACGAAGGTACTCCACGTATACTCCCTACAGTTGTAATTAAAAACGCAGCACGCCCGAAATAGAGCTTTATCTACAAATATAGATGGACTCCCTTCGGTTGCAACCACAGAGTATACAAGCAGTGCATATCCGCGGAGCCAAGCACGCAGCAAGCTCGGCAGGTACGGTCTGTTCACGTGGGGAAGTCAGTCCTGGAAATAATGGGCATGTCACCGACCACACCAGATTCTAGTCTGATTTGAAGCAGCCACTGAAATCAAGTTCACGAGAAGAGCCCCCCTTAAATTACAGCATGTAATCAGTAAATCCAGAGGAAACGTCGGATTTGTGACCCGAATGTAAACATTAGTTTGGTAGTATTAGATTGATTTGTTTGTAAATGATCACTTGGAGCGGGAAGTAATTCCATGATGTTTGAAATGAAAGTTCCGCTCTCGGAAGTATTTTGAGGACAGTTTCGCAGGGCCGGGAGAACGTTTTTCCCCGAAGGGGTGAAAAAAGTTCAAGCGCTTTGCCAGTGTATAGTCCGAGCGGAGGAGCGGTCGGGAATCCACCTGTCTACGGGGGTTATTAATTAGCGGGGCGGTGGGGGAGAGGGCCCGATATAGCCCGGCTCTCCGGCAGGCGTGGGGCGCAGCGGCGGGGTCCCCGCTGCTGCCCGGTTCCCCCGGTTGCTCACTCTTGCGGCGTGGACCTCTCCAGAGCCGACGGGCCGGGGCCGGAGGGGGGCGCCCGCCGAGCCCGCGGCGGATCGCCGGCCTCGTCATCGCCCGCGCCCGCGCCCTCTCGCGCGCTCCCTAGGTGGATACACCGCATCCCGGAAGCACTCTGGCTGGGTGTATTCACCCTCCCCAACCCCTCCTCACCCCCCCCCCTCCGACGTGAACCCACTTTTCAAATCGTTGACTTTAGGAAGTTCGGTCAAGGTACCAAATTTCACCATGAGTTCCTACTAATTGAATGTATCACACTAGGCCTATTAGTATTAGGGTATATAGGCCTATTACACTATAGGCCTATGTAAACGTTCGGTAATACAATACTTGTGATCTATTACCGTAGTGGTAGTGATACTGGGGACTGATATTGATTTTGACCAGGAGACAATTTCAAAGAGCCGCACACACATTTACTTTAGCAAGAAAAAGCCTTGCTGAATAAAATCATGGATGCCAGCCAAAGTTCAACGTGTACTTGCTAAGCATCCATGATTGGAATACAAGTCGTGGGCAGCAAGCATCGAGTGAAATAGTTGGTAATCTTGAATTAAACAATGACGAATTTCCACGCAAAGCAGGTTTTCTTCATTGCTTCGGCAGTTATATAAATAATTGGGCCTAGCACAATTCAACTTGCTTTTTAACATTTAGACCAACGATCGTCAAAAAAAATGTTAGCCTATTTGAATATTCCCGGGAGAATTTTTGTATTCAGTATACTAGTATCGAGATATTGTTTCTTTGTTAACCTGGATTTGTTTGAACGGTACTGTGCAAATATCATAGCACCGTTGTTTTGAACGATAAAAGTGACCGTCGACCTGCACTTTCAGCTTACGGGGAAAAGGAAGTTTCTGAAACAGAGGTCGAGGTTTGAGAAAAAAATCCCTTCCTCCCCTCAATAGGCCCCATGGGGTTTGCGGCTTTTGCGATTCAAGATTAACCTTCGTCTGATATAGCGTCAGTGTCAGATTGAGAACTCTGAAACTGGGGCTCCAAGATTCGCGACGTGCAAACAAACACACTTCACATCTCCTACTTGTCTCGAGAATTTCACCCTCTTCACTTGATATACACGTTCGCTCGATAAAACACCGTTGGTATCCTAATACCCAGAAGTAGTCCTGTCGCAGCTGAATAGCAGAAGCAGATTTTAGATCTGGACAGCAGGACTTATCCGGTATATCGCAGTGGCGATTGGACAGAAAGTCTGCGTGCGTGGATTAAAATCAGTACATTATAGGTTCAGTACATGTAGGTTAGTCATGGCTTGTTCAACGGAAATGCAAGTGAAATATGTGACTCTTTTCCCTCCCTTTTTCACTTCGACAGCTCAAAAGAGATAAATTCAAAACATTTTCAGCAGGCAAAAGCAAAATCCCTTAGCCCCAAGTACAAGAGTAGATTCATACGATGCGGCATACTGATCCACTTTTTTTCCCCACGAGTTTGGGACAGACACGTGCTCTTTAGCACATCTCATATGGACGCGCTTACAGCAGCGCGGATACCATATTTCAGCCACCCAAAAAATAATGTAAAACTTATTAACTGAATGTAATCTGATTGCAGTCAAAGGTCCCATCTTCTCGCGAGAGAGGAAGTGACGTGAGACTTGGAAGCTAGCCCGGGCGTATATGAGGGTGGGCATTCCGACTTATATAGGGTGAAGATGCTTCTTGGTGTAATAATTTTGGTAATAGTGTTCCGAGCAGACGCCAGGGTTTTTTTTCCGGCACGCTGGCTCTTTCTGTCGGGTGCGCGGGGCTGCAACTCCGCGGCGATAAAGGAGTCTGGCGACACGGCCGGCGCTCTTCCAGAGGTATAGCGCTATACTGCTCGCTCCTCGTCGTGATGCTTTCTGGGGAGGCTGGGTTTTTTTTTTGAGGGGGCCGAGGGCAGGTTCGAGAAGTTGGCGAGTGAAAACAAAATGCGCTCATCCATCCATCAACCCGCAGAGCCGGAACGCCGGCCGTCGTGACTGACTCGCGCCAGAATGGATTGCTCGTCTGACACCTCTATCCTCTTCGTACCGTGTACGATCGTGTTGATTGGTCTTTTTTTATTTGAGGGGGGGGGGGCGATCTTCCAAATCATCATCGGTCCGAGGTAAGTCTTTTTTTTATTCATGGACTTGATGATAACATCACTACAGATGAAAAGCAGCCCAAAACATTATGCTTGAAGCGAGTTGCCATAAAAAAAGTGTTAAAAAGGTCGAGCAAAAGTAACAGCATTGGAATGAAAAAGATTCATTCGGTGGTCATGGAGTTGATAACCCTATCACTATGCCCTACCAGAAAAAAAACACCTGACCACGCGTGCCGTTCAACCGGGCACCGTAGGCTCTCATATTCGCAGGTCGCCATCTCCTATACTATAGCCAGGCATTAAGCTACCCTAATTATACTCAAACAGCATCAGATAAACAGCAACATAAGTACTGACAGAGAAAACTGTTTTGAGCACAGTATCATCTCCCCTGGTTCGCATGACGACCAGAAAACAATTCCGTTCCGTGCCCTTCCCTTGGCCTCTCGTTCGTTCCTCTCGAAACCAGCCGAGTATCCGCCCAATACGCGCTAAGGTCATCCCTCTGCCCGGATGCTAGCGGAAATCGGCACCGTTCGCCTCGCACAAAAAAAATATATACGCACTTTGCATCAGCAGCACTGTTTAAGAGCCCTTTTCCCCAAAACCAGGCTTCGGCTTCGGCTTCGGCTTCGTCTCTGTTATCCAAAAGCTGAAAATACAGGTTGGAGTTCTTTTGTTGAAGTTGAAACTTTATATTCTGTTTCGAAGTGCAATGTTATAACATTTCAAAACGAAGCCTAAGACCTTCCCGTTTCCATGCCTTGTATACTTTGAAATGGACGAAAGAAAGACAGAGAAAGCCGGAGCCCGAGCCTAAGCCGGGTTTTTGAAATGGGCCAATGCACGGGACTTGGTGGAACGGTCTTCCTGGCGGCGATGGGGTTGACGATAGTGCAGCGTCCCGCATAAGACGCTTTTGTTGCTCCGAGCGCAAAGTCTTAATTTCTTCCTGGTTCCATATAGTAACCTGCCCGTCCAATCAAGCCCAATGCGTAGCAGGTGTATACCTACATCTCTAATTAGACTCTTCGCTCTGTTTGCATGGCCTGTGTTTTCCCAGAGACACGGACCGGGTCTCGGTGACGAGGTCTGGGCAGCGTCGCCATTGGGGGGAAACTCATTAATTTCAATTCGGGCGACCAATGCGAATGATTTCCTCATGGATATCGACACAGCCGTGTGATACTCATCCAGAAAGCGCGTCACGGCCAAGTGGACTATCTCATCCCACCCAAAGTGCTTGGCAGCGAATCCTGTCGTTAATAAAATCATGTGCCCGACTTCATGTTACCTATTTACCTATTTGCGACTGTTCATTTTCAAAATTGTTTTACGAAAAAAAACCACCCCATAATATCGCCCTCGAAGGGCGTAAAGCAGAAGGGCGTAAAGCATAATGCCTTTGGCCAATGTCAGATAAATTACTTATCGGCTCTCGCTGCTATAAATAAGGTAAGCGGCGGCCAAAACAACAAAGCAAGACAAATCGGTGTTATCTGGGACACGGACAGGCGGAGCCGACTGGGAAGTGTAACTTTGCCATGATTCATTTGCATACAGGCCGCGGACAAGTACCCGTCCACCTGCACTGGTTCCCGACATCTTCGGGTTTTTACACCGCTACAGCGTAGCGGAAAAGCCATACATTTTCTTCTGAATTTTTTTTCAAGTTTCTTCTTCTTCTTCTTCTTAAATTCTACGCCCGAGATCTACTTTTGTTTGTTTCTGTAGTTTATGCACATGTTCTTGTACAGGTAGGGATGAGTGTGTGGCCCTTTACGTATCCACGGATCAGGCTCTGGCTCATTCTTCCTCTCAGTCTGACCAAACCTGTCTGGTTGTGGTTTGTTGTCGAATTTGAAGGTTTGCTGGCTTGTTGAGTTCACAGTATTCGCCACGAAACTGGTGCCAAACGCTTTGGTGTCTAGAAGCCTGCGACATTATAACGTGTATACAAGAAATAATATGACCGAAGCCTATTAAGCCCGAGTCTAGGCCTTCATGTCGGAAACGGCCGTGTGTGTACGTGCGAGCATCCACAACACGCATACTCCTGTATCCTTGTGGAGACATTGCTTTGTTCTCGTGCACTATACAACCGAGTGAGAATCGATTTTTAAAAATGCTCCCATTTCAACCACATCACTTTCTGGGTAGAAAGTTGGACCGTATGTCCCTCATAATTATAATTATAACACATTCTTACCCATCACAAATTTCCAGTTTTTGAGTTATTTCGAAATACCAGTTTCGTGAAAACCTTGTGGAGACCCATACACCTTTACAATTTCCCTGCGGTGACCTATTCAACCTATTTGACTATAGGTCTCCGCAAGGCATTAGATTCGCGCCCACGCTTGGGGCGTAGGTACAGCGTGCAGCAATGCAGAGTCCCCCGTCCGTGCATTACGCGTCGGAATCTCTCCCCGACACTCGGTAGCGCAAGAGGTAGCTCATCGCGGCTCCTCTCCCTCTCTACCGATGCATCTGCAGCGGAGGGTCGGGGGTAGGGGAGGGGGGGAGGGAGACCGGAGGGCACTCCGACTGTAACTAAACGGCTGCACGGCCCTTTAGGCCGCGGCTAGACAAATGTGGAGCCCATTTCTGGCCACATCTGGGCGATATTTGGCCGCGGAGGAAACGGGAAGAGACGAGTCATCGCTGAAATCGAAACGTTTCGGTGTGTAAAAAGGTTTAATTTGTTCACGCAAATTAATGGCATGCAGCGGTCCCGGCGGGATGTGATGGGGGTGGACCCGTGTCAGAGATGGGGCAGAGAAAGAGAAGGGAGAGAGGAGAGAGAGAGGGGAGGGGGAGAGGGAGAGAGAGAGGGGAGGGGGAGAGGGAGAGAGAGAAAGGGGGAGGGGAGATCCGCATGGCAGGTCGCAATTTTGTTTGCAGGAGGAGATATGAAGGCAGGGCGGGTGATACTCCTCTGCCGAAACTCAAGTTCCAGCAACATGAAAAAGGTCATCGGCAGGATCTCCCTTTCTGGAACATTCCTCTCTCTTTCTCTCTCTCTCTCTCACTTTCTCTCTCTCTCTCCCCGTGCCAGTTATTTATTACATCAGGGTTTCAGCTTTACTCATCAACCCAGCAGAGAGGCCTGTTCTCGATGTATCAATTTGTGTCTTGTCGTTCGACGATCGAGATGTTAATTGTCGTGTCCTTTGAGAACATGGTACCCAATCAGACCTTTGGTTAATTCCTCCTCAAGTGGCATTCCCCCCCCAAAAAAAAAAAACCGACCTCTGTGCGGTCGAATTCGAATGACAGAAGACCTGCACCTATCGTATACAGTTGTGATGTATATAGAGGTCGGCGAAGATTGGGTTTGTGACAGGGTTTTCAAATTCAACGCAAAATGGCTTAACGTTATCATTCCGCATCTGAATTTCAGCCATGTGTATTGTCTCGTGACATTAGAGGGCCTGACGTTTCGATCCTATAGCATTTTCTTTCTCAAAGGCAGAATGCAGAAATCTGCTAGGATCGAAACGTTGGGCACTCTTTAGACATTTACGGGGTGTTTACATTTTGGGCATTTTAGTAGGCAGTTTGCTACATGCTTGTTTAGTACTCACATACAATACAGTGTATTGTCAATATCAAACGAACTTGTCATAACAGCGAGCCCGTGGAAATAATCGAATCCCAGTGACAAAGACGAAATGGAATTGGCTGTTTCGTCTGTCAAGAAATCCATTCACACATCATTAATTACGGCGATTAGGGGTCCTTTAATTCCACGTCGGTCGTTCTGCATTCGGAGGAGGGGGGACGAGTTGGGGGGGGGGTCTGTTTCCGCTGTCGCACAATTGCGTCACGTACATATGCGACGCAGCAGTATACAGTCAGACGAATTCATCACCCTAAATAGACCGCTCATCGCGCAGCGTCAACTTGTCCCGAGTCACGGACCCTTCCGCAGGCACCAAGACCACTTTCGAGTCGAGATGCAAAAAGGGTCGGAAACCGAAGTAGGTTTCGGTGTCTGTTGGCTATCATGCTGCCAATATACTGCATGGGCTCCCAGTGTAACGCCCCCGCACGCACAGAATGCCATGCAAACGAACGGGCACGATTCGTTTTCTGCCAACATCTTCAGCAGCTGCGACTAGCCAAGTTTCCTTTTGAAGATGTCAACTTGACTTTTACCGTGGCCGTGAGTGGTAAACGGCAGGTCTTCCTTTCCCTGAAAGCTAACATAATTCCCCAGTCCCATGACCGCACTCGTTACATTTGCAGCCGATTAGGTGATCAGAAAAGTGTGTAATTGAATCATCAGAAGATGGCATGGAGGGGAAAAAGTCATCAATTCATCTTATGGCTCTTCGCTGTGCTTATACAGCCCAGGCCTGGGTTGCTGCTTGTGTTTTTTACGAAGAAATAAAAAAAGTGCTGCAAACTGCTTACTGAATAAAATGACCGAAATGGAAATACCAAAAACAAATAGGTGGGCCTGACGTTTCGATCCTAGCAGGGCCTATCTCTAAGGCATGTCTTTTTTGTAAAAAGTGGTATAGCCATGCCTTGTCTCCGCGGGCGGGTTTTGAACACTGTACCTTTGCATGATTTTCATGCATCGTACGCTGATTGGTCAATACGCGCAGTCTCAGAGCCCTGGCACTTAAGCTTAGGCTCAGGCTCCGGCTTCGCCATCCTTTCTTTCGTCCATTTTCAAGTACAAGGCACGGAAGCGGGAGGGCTTTGGCTTTTGTTTTTTAATGTTACATTGCAGTTTTAAAAAGAATCCTAAGCTTCAACTGCAACGAAATACTCCGAACTTGTGTTTTCAGCTTTTGGATATAACTTAGACGAAGCCGGAGTCGGGGCATTAGCCAGGTTTTGTGAAAGGGGCCGATTTTGGAAAGAAAAAAAATGCTCTGGTTTCTATGCCTGCAGCGGTTTACCGTTCAACCGCGCGGTTGGTCCGTTCCAGGCGTAAAAGTCCCCATAGAAAGCTGCACGTTCTTTTTTTCTGACCGCTCGGTATACCGCTCGCCTGTGTAATGAAATGGGCCTTAAAGCGGCCTTCCCTCTCATCGCTCACTTCTCGCCCCCCTCCGTGTGTCTTCAAGTTCAACACGAGCAGCTGAGACGTCTTGAACCTGACAAGATACAAATCCGAAACAATCCTTTTCGGATCCGTTACATAATGGCTGCATTTCACTTCCAGACAGGACAGGAAGTAATCCAAATTGCGTCCGCACATAAACGGTGCGTCACCACCGTCCTCCGATCACCTCGCCCCTGTGCTGCCAGCCCAACACTTAGCCTAGATACACCTGCATGATGTATATATACATGCAGACAAGTTACTTGGTGCAGTGCCGTGCGCAGCAGAGCAGGGCGATAAAGAGCAACCACTTGACCGATATCTCGCTGTCTATAGATAAAACAACTGCATGGTCTGACCCCCTGCCCCATCCCTCCCAACCACCCGTCCGGCGTTGCTCGTCCCCCGGGCTCGGGGATGCTGCATGCCCGACGAATGTCCCGTGTTAACCGTGACACCATTCGGAGTCATGTCCAGCACGGGTTCATTTTGGGGAATTGTCTGCCTGCCTTGAAATGTCCTGAGGTGCAAATATTGGCCCCCGAATTTACTTATGATATTTGTCTCCATAATTATACCTCTCATACATCTCTAATGTGGTCCAGTCTTCCTACGTCCTTCTCGTTTGTACACATCGCAACAAATTATCAAGTATTTCGTGTGAAATGATTTAATATTGATGGTTTTGCCCCGCAAGTTATCTCTTGCCGAGGGGTCCTATACTTGTTTCATTATTGAACCAGGTTTAGGCCTAGGTTTCGATAGCTTATATCTACCGTTAAATCGTCTTTTACCTTCCTACGGAGCCGACGCAAGGAAGGTGGAAGTGCTCTGTTGTCAGGATATCCCAGCTGCATCGCCATTAGGCTCGCTGCCGTTTGGGGACAGACCTTTAAGACGGCGGGGGCTGGGCTGGGTCGGACGAGCACTTGACTCTACGTGTACAGGAGGGAGGAGGGAATAGCCCCGGGGCGCTGGTATACCGGGGTTGTAGCCACGTCTACACCCGAGCCGGCCCCCGGGAGAGAGAGGGAGAGGGAGGAGGAGCAGGCGGGCGTAGACGGTATATACATCGGTCGGCCCCCTTGGTCGACCGGGACGCGGGGCCGGCATAGGGGGGGGGACGACTACTGCAATCATCGGCTTGGATTACGACGTCTGTCGTCGGTAATGCGAGCGAGGCCTTAGCCCTAGTCCTATCCAAACGTTTGGAGATTACGGGGGGATTAGGAAACGTCAGTGACTGACAATCGCTCAGGGATAATCATCATTGTTGGGTAGGATGGGGGAAAAATGGCTGACTGTTGTTCCAAGAGGCTTGACAGTTGCCGAGTGAACTATACAATTTTAATGTGACGTCGACTTTAGACTGGCTGGAATGGGCTTTCTTTCACGCGCAGAAACATTCCACTTCAAAGTGCCCGGATGTTGAAAATTCCCTTGCATGCACACAACGTGAAGTTGTAGTGCATATAGTGGAATGCTCCACACACACGCACATTATACTCATGTTTGTTTCGTTGTGGAGACATTGGTTTGTTCTCGTGCAGTATACATCCGAGTGAGAAACTATGTTCCCTTCTCAACCACATTCACTTTCCTGGGTGGAAATCTGGACCGTGTGTCCCTTATATATAACAATTTCCGACACATTCTTACCCATCACGAATTTTCCATATTTGAGTTATATCCCAATACCAGTTTCGTGAAAACCTCGGGGAGACCTATAATTATACAATTTTACAAATTCCCTGAGGAGACCTATCCAACCCATTGAACTACATGTAGGTCACCACAAGGCTCTATATTTGCGCCCACAATACCAGCGAATGCACAGTTCTCAAAATCGTGCGCACACTTCAAAAGTATTATACAAAATCAACCAGAAATCCGCTTGATCGAACATGGAGAAAGAAGATTGCACGATCGGCCACCGTTTCAACCAACAAACTGTTGAAATAGGTCTACTTTTCGTTATTCTGAGATGTGTAGCTTGGCTTCGTACCGCGCAAACACTGCCACGGAAATATTTAATTTGTAGGAAGCGATAAATAAACACCCAGCACGACAACTTAATAGCAATCATTTTGGCTTCTGCATAAAAAAGTGAGGGTCGGGAGACCTCGAAGAAACCAGGCCAGGCGAAACCGAGGGGGGGGGGGGGTTAGATCTAAAACACTGGTCCCAGGGAACCCAGGGGGTTCCTGAAAAGTGGGTCCTCCCGAAAGTCTTTTCGATATTAATGAAATGTGTTATTCTGATAGATGCAGCGTGCGAAATGTTCTCCGATGTCTTGTCGAATTAGCGCCGGTACTGCCCTGGGTTCAGAGTAGCCCTCCCCCTCTCCCCCCCCTCCTCCTCCTCCTCCTCCTCCCCCTCCTCCTCCTCCTCCTCCTCCTCCTCCTCCTCCTCCTCCTCCTCACCCCCTCCCCCAACCTCCTCGTCCCGGGGGAGTTTTATCAGTGGGTCGGGGATGGCCGAGGGACAGGTTGGCGGCGTTATCTCCACGTGTGTTTTATCTGGGGCCGCGGGATCGGCAAGACAGCAATCGTTTTTAAGTAGCCGGTATTTTTACACCTCAAATGCGTTCCATCGGCGGGCGGATGGGCCAGGCTGACATTTGACACACGAAGATGATATGCGAACCACGTGGCGGAGTGGGCGGAGGGGGGTGAGGGGAGGGGGGGTTCTGTATAGGGTTGTGGCCAGGGTACTCTGTCTTGAAGCAAGTGGCAGGTATAGGGTTTTTTAGAGTGAAGGCAGGTGCTGCTGGTATTGCATTTCATCGTGTGCTCCATTTCTGATATGACCACCGTCTCTGTTGGCGTATTTGTACTGGTGGGGGCCCTTTTCCGGGGGCATGTCCACTCACTTCCCTTGACCCACCCTATCGACCGACCTATCAATCAATCCATCGGCCACTCAGTCAATCAGTCTGCTGAAGGGATTGGAAGGCATCACAGCTCGTGGGTGTGGAAAGAGACACTGACGAGTATGCCTATTGGAACACCTTCAATTTGGTAATTGCGTGGACCTTTTTGGAGTGCCCTGAACGAAAGCAGGCGCTTGTTTCCTCTGCACAAACGGTTTTCGAACCGGGGCCTCTGTGAGGAGCTTAGATGACCTGTATATTTGTCTAAGGAGTATCGGGCACGTTCAAGCTGACTAGTATAGAGGGTACAACTACAAGGCTAAGAGGAAGGAAGCGAATAATGGTATTACTATTAGAGAGCATCAGAGATGGAGAGCCGAACATCAAATTATGAAAGAAAGAGCTCAAGATGGACAAGGATGGGGGGATCTACAGATAACACACCTGCTGATAAGCAATAATTATACTCTACAGAAATATACTGGAAAATCACACGTGAATAGGGGTACGGACCGCCCTCTTTCCAACCTGCGTGTACAGTTTATTAACAACAAGCTAACATAAGGATGCGTACGTTTCATTGAGTGTCTTCATACTCCACACTGTAAAAACGGTGCTCACATCATGCACATCGTGACATGGATGAAGTATGTTGAGGCACATGGTGCGCGATACATGCGCACGAGGTGATTCTTATATACTTTCACTCCATGTGCTTGAGGTACAGTAAATAGGGAGATGTTCGTGTGCACTTCATGCACCTCATCCGACTTTTGCTCAAGTGATTACAATGCCACATGTGCTTGAGCTGCAGTATTTCATGTGCATGAAGTACAGTAGGTGCCTCTAGTGTTCACGATTCTGGAACAAATATGTGCCATTGCAGAAGTGCATGAGGTGCAGTTCGTTTTTACAGTGCACGCAAAGGCGTTGGAAGATGTTCATGAGACCACAATGAGCCTTTAAAGAGTGTAAGGAGACGAAGTGTAAAGGGATGGTCCTCATTCCATTACCCAAATTCAGGTATGTTTGTGCCGACTTGGTAAAAAACAAACCATAAGCGAGCTCGTATACACTTTCGCAATTTGAACGTTCGTGGTTTCATTCTCATGTGTGGATCTCTCTTTAGGAATTGGGACAGATTAATTCTTGTATTTGTTGGCCGAGTGCCTGGCAGGGCTCTCTTCAGTGTGGGCAGCCGTTCGGCCAGTTCTATCAAGCGGGTGACAGTTGGCGAAGTCAGCCCGTAGTGTGAGCCGGCATCACGGGTCACCAGTCAATGGATTGACTGTCAGTGACAAGCCGGTTACTGGTTCTCGAAACGAAAGAACAAACACAAGAAGTGCCCTGCATGGATTCCAATTGGGCCACGCGAGTCAAAGCGGTCACGGATACAGTCAGACGAATCCACTCGGTGTTCGAAGAGAGAAATATGCGGCCAGCTCATTGTGGATGGTATCGATTCGGCTAAGCACATGTCTGCCGATGACAGAGGAGAGGGGGCCGCCTGACTCACGCGCTGACACAGGGCAAGGCTCTCTCCCCGGCTTGTTTGTACAACCAATTTGACCCGAAAGCGCTTGTATCAGCCGTGTAGTATGGCGTTGTCGAAACACAGCTAGCTTCCCCCCACCCTCCCCCGCCTGATATCTTAATCTGGATTTGATACAGACTCAGAATACTGACTTAGCGGCCGGTTAATACAACATGGCGACTGACGGATACCAGCTCCGCGGGACGATGACGTCTCTAATCACGTCCCAGCAGCCTCATAATCCCTTTCATTCTTCCATAGCGGGTGCCCGTGGCCTGATAAAAAAAACCCGCCAGAGTCTGGTTTCGCTCTGAGGAGAAGAGAGGGGAAAGAGATGGGGAGGGTAAGATGGGGTTGGGGGGGGGGGGTCACAGCTGTACCCCAGCCGCTCTCTTTTGAACACTTCACCTTTTGGATTTCGGGGGCATGGGGGGAGGATTTTTCGAAAATGGGGGGTGAGGTGGTGAACCCCTTAGTCCCCCCGCTGTCAGTCTTTTTCGGGGCTTTTCATCGCCGGGGAGTGCATCACTAGCCTGGGCTTCCTCCCCCTCCCATTGCCGAGTAGTGTAGTCACTGTTCTCACCTTACATTGATTTCCTATCACTATCAATGACTGCTCCGGGAAACCTCCGGGATGTGACGGCCAGAAAAGGTCGCGGGTCAAGGATGGCGCAGACTCTGAATGGAATTCAGCGCATCAGCAGATAGAGAGAGAGAGAGAGAGGGTTGTATCATGGAGGAAGCTGCATGTCTCAACCCTCCATGGGTACCCATCGGTGAACCCATCCCCTCTGTCTGTCTGTCTGGCTGGATGCACCGCCCCGGAAAATGACCGTGTATATGCAACCTGTATCAAGTTGTCCCTTTCAACAAACGGACATTACCATCTGCAACCCTAACCCCCTATATGCTCTCTCACTAGGAAGCATACCTAACTCAGCAAAATCCAACATTTGGGCAGAAATTAGGAACCCATTGGTACCTAACCCCACATAATCCAACAGTCTATACGTGTTGGATTTTGTTAGGTTAAGTACAGATGCATTGTTGCATGAGTAGCATGACTATAGGGGGTTTATCCCTAACCCAACAAAATGCCACAATGGTCAGGTGTTGGAGTGTGTAGCAGTGCACTATATACTGCTTTCGTGGGTGAGTTTACCCACGAACTCTTGGTAATTTTCTGGTGAGGTGTTGGAGTGTGTGGCAGTGGTACCTAATTCAACAAACTCCAACAGTCTCTCCCTTGGCCATTGGTACCTAATCCAACAAACTCCAACAAAATTCAGCAGCAGTATGCTGTCCTTGGGCTACCTAATCCAACAATTTCCAACAAAACCTGGTGTTGGATTTTGTGAGGTTGGGAACGTTAGATACCGTGTTATCTGTTTCTCTGGTTGCGGGAGTCTGTCGATGTGGGTCTGACGGTGGAGTGTTTATCCCTCCTCTCAATTTTAGACGCACCCAGAAGCTTCATACGCTTAGCAAAGCTCTAATATTTGTTTTACGCTTCAACTAAAGGGGTTTCGCTGCGGAAGGTACGGGTGCCTTTAGCAATGCGTCCGTGCCACTAACTTTTCTAAAAGCAGCCTTCCTTCTCTCTGACTGAGAAGATAGCCTCTACTCTAGCTACCTGTCAGTGTCACTTTCATTTTTTAACATGGGACTTTTACTCTGGGGAGAGATTGTCATACAGGCAGATTGCCTCAGAATCAGGCCCAATTTCACAGAGCTGCGTAAGCACCAAAAGTTGCTTAACGCAAAAAAAGTCATGATTCATTTATAGGATTAGTTTTCCAATAAAAAAAAGGTCACCTTTCTTTGATGCCAAGTAAATAATCGTTGAAAACAAGTCATAAGCAATTGACACCACACCACATTGTGCTTTCGAATCCTGTTGCACAGGGAAGAAATTTGATGCTTAGCAGATTTCCACGCTTAAGCGGCTCCATGAAATTGGAACCAGGAAATTCCATCATGGGCCCAATATAACAATGGGAAGATCGGGAAACATCTATGTCCACAGATTTCCTTCTAATTTACACAGTTTGTAGATGGTCATAATAATTATAACCCTCATGTTGATATCTGACGGTCTGGGATGCTGTACTTCTCGAGAAATCTTCACTCAAACATCCACAAATAGTTGCTTTATGGATTTTAACACACAAACTGGCAATTTTTTTAGCTTTACCAATGTGTATAGTGCCTTTAACACTAATCGTCGTGCGAATACAAAATCGATAGAAAATCAAAATCGCTTGATATACCCACTTAGTATAGGCCTAAGTTAGTTCCAAGGTCCCGTGAAACCGAAAGGAAAACAAGCGTGTCAGCCGCCCCACCAAAATGTAGCAATCCGTCAGACGCGACGGTGGCTCCTAGGCCATGGTTCTGTTTTCCTAACCCCGATCGTATTGACGCTGCCGGGGTCGCCGTGGATCGGGCCTCGTAACGGGGGCACCGTAACGACAGTCAGAGAGGCTCGCTGGCACCGTCTTCGGAAGCAATTTGTCGCGAATCAAAACCGCAGCGCAAACAGGGACTGAGGGGAAGTGCCACTCCGTGTCAACTGCAAGGTGGCTATGGTGTAGGATGTTTGGTCGACCGAGGTTCAGTCGACGTGACCATCCTCTTATTCCTCGATGGATGAGATCTCTACAATCGTTGTATTCTGGACTTTTTTCAATCATTGTAACATTTTTCCCCTGAAAATCATGCAGTGTGAAAATGTGATACCAGAAATCCATAGCAATACCTTTTTTAATGAACTTATTGTTGCATAGCCTATTCTATTTTAAGATTTACATTTTGGTAATTTTAGTCAGTAAGCAGTTTGCAACACTTTTTGAATATCACCTTAAAATTGAATTAGTTAAAAATGGCAGAGAAATTTTGAATGGACCGGGAGTTGAACCCCGGAGATCACTTGTTTAACATATGCATGCGCCCTTACCACCTGAGCTATCCACCCCTTAGATGGCGGCCTTCCCAAATAGTCAACTAGCTTTGTAGAGATGGGGAAAAAATAACCAATAAGTGAATAACTACCGTATTTAAAGTCAAATTAATCGCTCATAAGAGCTTTCAGTCATTTCGAAGTCTACTCCAGTCCTACATCCGGCCAGTCCGGCGCGTCTGAGTTATTCTTTGCCTCTGTGATGATCCGGACCATTACGTTTTCGTCCAATCTGTGTGTTTTTGTTTCGGTGTTTTTTTAGGATAGGCCTAGGCTATTTGTTTCGTTCACTTCCGCGAAACACAGCATGTTACCTTTTGGTACCGTGAATCTGTACCACTGTGGCACGTTATAAGAGTTGAGCAATACCTTACCGACTGGTTGACCATTTCGGGTCAACAATACATATCAGCTGCAGGCATTATACTCGACAATTAAGGCCCACCTGTTGGATGGCTCAATCACGGGCGCCCAGCATCTGCGATAAAAACGGGACCGAACGATTTTGCCCAACGTTTGTATACGTACAGTGTACGAGTCTTATATCGCTCGTGTATGCCTTTAACCAGGATGCATAACCTGTCGGTGACCTTCATGCCAGATCGCTGTGCAAAATCGAATAGGTATATCATTTACCACAAGCTGATTCAATGAGAGTTTGCCTCAGTGCTTTGCGCGGTGCCTGATGAAGAAAAAAAAAGGCAGCTCGGGCGGGATATTACAATTGTTACCACAATTTGTTTTGACCATACCAGTCTCACGAAGATTGACCGGTTTATATCGGTATCGGAATCTGTACGCAGCCATGGGCCTAGGTCGTGAAGACTCCCTCCTTGTCAGCCGTTAATGCAACTTCAGTAATCCCCAAACTGGTACCAGTATACCAAATTGGAAACAAATTCATTGGTATTACCAATGCATTTGATTCCAATGCATCCGTAATTCTAGTTACCATGTACCATATTAGTGGGAGGTTTGTTGTGGCACCATGTATCTGTTGTCTTTCAAGAAGTGTGGCTCTGAAAAGAGCTGGTAACTCAACGTTTCGGGTAGTGTGTACTCCGCCCGTCGTCAGGAGACTGCTGGATTCCAACTATCATCGGTGTTTATAAGCTTGGTGGAAGCGCTGGGGCGTGGAGAATCTTTCCCGCCCATTGCGGCCACAGGAACGTGCAGGATCTTCCCCTCCAGTGTGACAACGCACCGGACTTATAATTACACCGATGATAATTGAAATCCAGCAGTCTGTTGACGACGGCCAGAGTACACACTACCCGAAACGTTGAGTTACCAGCTCTTTTCAGAGCCACACTTCTTGAAAGAGAACAGATACATGGTGCCACCGTAACCTCCCACTAAGTTTTCTTCTTATGTAATGTACAATGATTATTGTGGAAGGTGAAATTCACAAAGCCTTACGATCCGTCGTAACTCAGCTTACGACGGATGACCCTTTGCAGTTTTGAAAGGCCGCATGGTTTCCATACCTCGCTCACCGTCTGGCAATTGATCGTAAGTTACGACGAGTTTGATGAAATCGACCAGGAGACCCATAAAACCCAAATGTCAATATTCCACGAATGACGAGTAGACCTTTGCTATAATTTTATAGCTGGTCCCAACTTTAATTTATGTACTTTTATTATCGAGTCACGTGCCTCCATTATTTATCCCGCTAAATTGGGCCATCTGTTGGCGCTGAGCTGGGTAATGCAGGGCTAGACATTCCATAGGTTGCTACCGCGCTTACGAAGTATTCTGTCGAGGATGGGCCTATGAGATAAGGCTGATGTACATGTCAAAACAAAGTTATCCGCTCACATTTGGTGTGTATTAGATTGATCAAGAAATAAGAGGGAGATGTTCAACAACAACAAAGGGATTAATACCAGATAAGAGGTTGTCCATCTTGGCAAATCACAAGAGCATAGTTGTTCGTTGGCTCTCGATGTTGGTTGGATGGTGGCGAATTATTTTGGCTGCGGACTGATAGCCTCCGTCAAGCTGGTGGCGAAGACACTGACGCGCTAGATGTGACAACCGAGTCGATTGTCGAGTAAATTTATTTCAATTACGTGGATCGTTCCTACTCTTATATAGAGCAGTTTAAGCCATGCAGCTACTTGTTCACCGACGTGTCTTGCTCAGTCATCACAAGGTTGATCTTCCGGCTCTTTGCAATCGGTGTAGCTCATCTAACAAGTCACTCGCGAGCATGTTACTAACACTAAACCGACACGCTATATCTTCGTCTGTTATTGGAAACGCGCTCGACCAATATCTTAGGGAATGGCCCGCGCTGGCCCGGTTTACGCGAATAGACTATAGTGGGCCCTTTTCCAAAACCCGGCTTAGGCTCAGGCTCCGGCTTCGTCTCTAGTTCATTCATCCATTTTGAAGTACGAGGCATGAAAAACGGGAAGCCTTTGGCCTAATTTGTGTTAACGTTATGCTGCGTTTTGAAAACGAATCCAAAGCTTCAACTTCACCAAAGACCTCCAATCTTTGTTTTTCAGCTATTTGGATAACAGAGACGATGCCGGAGACGAAGCCTAAGCAGGGTTTTGGAGGAAAAAAAAGTCCCAGAAAACGCGAGCGGTAAACAAATTCCATTGTGAAGCGAACGACAGTTTTCTTGTTTGTCAAATCCTATGAGTCTGGTGAACGAACTCAACCTCGGTGACAATGTTGTATCACGCGCAGAGCAAGGAAACACATGGTTGCATCGCAGGAAAGGCATTGCATTGTGCACTCGCGACCGCTGTATACCTGCGCTTCTTCTCTTTTTCTTGGTCTGTGCATTTCTCGAGGGTGGGTCCTTCGGGTGCACCTTCTGTTTTCATTCTTTCCAGACGGGTCCGCGCTGGCAGAACGAAGTCTGAATCAATTCACGCTTATTCCCCCCGAAGAGGCTAGGCCTACAGTAAAATTGCGACCACGCCCTCGAGTTGATCCTGCGCACACGGAGACCTCGGCGATATTCAATATGCATGGTCGTGAGAAGGGGGGAAGACATTATATTCATAAAGGCCCAATTCAACATTGGGAAGATCGGAAAACATCGATGTCCATATATTTCCTTCTAATTGAAACAGTTTTGTACATGGTCATGATATGATCCTCATGTTGAAATCTTACGGTCTGGGATGCTGTACTTCTCGAGAAATCTTCACTCAAACATCGACAAATTATTTATTACTCGCGAGTAATAAACTATTTCTTACACTACAGGCTCGAGCGTAAACGGTGACATTTTTTTGTGGCAATCTTTAGTCTTTTACCAATGTTGTATATCTAAATTTCGACTGTCTTAGATTCTGTCAGCTCTTGAGAGTTTTCGAGGGGTACTTTAGTCAGAGGAACATTGCCTTCTCAATCCGTGCTAAGATGTCTCCGCAAGTCGGTCAGGTTTTGCAGGATGATTAATGAATTCGGGCGGAGCCCCATTTTTTTCGTTATGCCTTTGGATAGGAGCGGCTCTAATTGAATGGAGCGCCTGACTTATGGGCTGCTGGTTAGTTAGGACATATCTGGTGCGGAATTTATCGACCCTCGCGCCGCGGTCCCAGACGGGACCGAAAAGGGGGCGGGAGAAAGTATGCAGACGGGCCGGCCGGGGGCAAAAACGCGGAAAGTTAGCGGCGAGGTGGGAGTATCGCGTTACGGGGAAGACCGGGCGGTGAAGGGGAGGTACCGATGGCGGGGCCCGGGATATTGGCTCGATAAATCACGGGATTATTTCGATTGAGTGGAGGGGGAAAGAGAGGAGGGAGGAGAGGGAGAGGGGGGTCGACTTGGGACGCGGTTGGGCCCTTGACTTGACTCCGTCTATACCAATCCTGTTTCCGGATGTATACTGCTCTCCCCGCACGTATAGTGGCCGGAGCCTATATCTCGAGAAAGCCTACCGCTGACGGTGTACTTAGGCCCGCATATTGATGATCGCCATGCCCCGGTTTGGCAAGTAGAAGCGAGCTCCGATTGGGCCGCGATCCCCGGAAATTTACGGCCGCATTCCAGCTCCACTTCAAGGGAGAGAGACTAACATTACATCTTGTCCACGCAGTCGCTTGCATGTCGTGATTTCATCCGGACAAACAATAATAAAAGCGGGAATATGATAGCCCTTGGCTGTTGCTCTCGTTTTGTCTGTGTGGAGCTAAACAGGTGCGATTATGTTCTGCCATCGAAATATCAGTCTGTGGTATTGTTTCCTGGACTTTTCGGGTGTACATGTACATGTATCTGGTGTCGTGCCGATACCCATGATCGATGTAAACCTTGCAATTGATCGCAACTAACGACCGATCGCAAGGCGGTCTGACGATGCCCGAGAACGCTATACCAACGATTGTATCTACATACGTTGTCGCTATTTAGCTTAGAGGGATGGTAATGCTTTGTGGGATCGATTGCGTAGTATAATCATGACGAGTTCAACTTGTTCACTTTGTAAACGAAGGATCGTTTCTTCCTGGGTGTTGCGAACTCCTTGCAGATCGAGCTGAATTTGGAATGATATTTGGCGTCATTTTGTGTTTGAAAGTCGCCGAAACGCAGAGAGCCTGACGTTCCGATCCTATATAACAGGACCTTTCTCAAAGGAAGACAGTCATTGAAAGTGACCGTCTCGCATTAACGTCCATCCGACCGATATTGATCCCATTCTTCTGAGAGGAGATCCCCCTCCCCCCTTTCTCATAAAAGAAACCCACCCCAAAACCAACCACACGCAACATTCTGACCGCATTTCTGCCTCTGTCACTGAAGGGGACAATCTTGAACAAGGTTTGGAGGATTACACCTTTCCACCTTGAGGAGGAAAGGCATTCCACCCGATGACAGGCCTCCAGACCCCGGCAGATTTACAACCACCGGTCCCTGAAAGTACACAACGACATTGGGAGCATTCACCCCCCCCCCCCCCCGCCAAAATGGAAGAATAAGAATAAGAAGAAGACGAAGAAGAAGAAGGAGAAGAAGAAAAAAGGATAATCCCATCCACTTTCCCGACCGGGGGACAGGACTTAACGCGGCTCATTTCCCGCCTCTCAGGATTTGTGTGCTTCACTCTCAAGCCAAGTGCAATGCGTCCGTTGTGGCAGACGATCTGGATGATTGATTGTCAGCTGCGCGAGCCGCCCCAGCGATTGGGGGGGGGCAAGGCAGGCAGGCAGGCAGGCAGACGCACGCTCAGCTGCGGCTCCCTTATTTGCGCGGGAAACGGAAAGCCAGATCATTGTGTAGTTCCCGCCAAGAAAACGGCCCAATAATTGATCGCAGGCAAACGAATTAAGCTTGGAATTGTCGGAACGGTTGATGGTGTAAAAAAGCAAAAAAAAAAATCGTTTCACGGTGACTCAACGCAAGCTTTGATTTGTGGGTCGAGGGGTGGGGGGGGGGGTTGGTTGACGGAGGCAGGGTCGTTTCTTTTCTGGAGATGTATTTTGGCTTGCGGGTCATGCTATACCTCCGCGCACTAATCGAAAACGTCTACACCGCTAGTTGGACGCGGCTTTCGTGAAAACCTTTTTGACTTTGATTCCAAACATGCGTATGAATCACGAGCCTCTTTATCTATTTGTGGAAATCGTCATTTCATTGTGAGTGACGCAGAGAGAGAGCCTGTAATCTAGTTGACGATACTGTAAGATCATCATTGAAGAAAAACAACACTTGGCACCGTCTGTGATGGCTATCGATTCCATCAGCCACAACACGACGACGAAGCGCATTTCGTTAACTGCAGAAATGACATGACTGGCGTATCAAGTTGAAGAATGACAGTGAAGTTATATACTAGACGAGACCTATAACGGGGTAAATTACAACCGAGACTTCCAGTACCCGCCGTAGTCATTGGGGGCATGCCAGATTATGATTTAAACTGCGCGCGGACAAACCCTATATAGGCCTAGTTGTTGTTTTGGGGTCTTTTGTTTTACGCCCACCTTTACACGAGGGGCATTACTCAAGTTGATGAGAGGTGAATTCCCACAGGACAATGGGCCGGTATGATGTTGTTGTTGCCACCTGTAACCCCTCCATGACCCTTCGCTGACCACCCCCATCCCCCTCCCCCAACAATCAATCATTTCATTACCCCCAATCATACAGACTCGAACTCCCGCGTATAATAACCAATTATATACGAGGAAAGGTTCAAGGGAGGCTTGTGCATGCCCACCGTATACCTGCCCGTGCACTCGTGTCTGGGTGGAAACCGGCTGGTTATACCTGCACATAGTGAGCGAGCGGGGGGGGGAGTAGTTGAGAAGGGGAAACAATTGGCGGAGACATTAGCCCCTTCCGCGATGGGTCAGACGGTTAATTGTGGCAGTGTCACAAATGATTTACACCGGCAATAACAGGCAGGTCTCTCTCTCTCTATATCACTCACTCTCCGCCAGACATAGACAAACCATAATGGCCGTGACCGTGTAATACTAATAGGTGACCAATTATCTGGTCTGAACAATATTCAAGTCCTCCGTCGTAATACCACAATTGTAGCCAACCACTTAAGTGACTTTAATGGCCAAAGCGCAAATCTTGGAAAAAAAAATTGACGGCCTGACGTTTCAATCCCAACAGGACTCAATGTGAGAAATGGCCCAATTTAATTTGGTCGATGTCAAAGAATAGCATCCATACGTTGTCTGATCCAACATATTCCTGTGCAAATTTCAGCTCAATCCGCCAACCGAGTCTCGAGAAAATCGTGTAAACCGCTTCATTTGTTTTGCGAAAATGCAGCATTCAACGCCGTACAGTTTCGAAAAATAGTTTAGATCTCGGTGAGACGTAAATGATTTATTTTACTCTTTTCTCCCATACAACAATTTAGACAGAAATATTTCAGTGCGAGGTTTCTACTATAACCATCTTCAAAAGAGTATAGGTTTCATGTAAATCTGTGAACATTTCTGTTTTTCGATCTTACCAATGTATTGTTTGCCTGGTATACAAGAACCCATTTGTTGGGAACCCCATTCTGCCTTTGAGAAAGGTTCTGCTATAGGATCGATACGTCTGGTCCCCTAAAATGTTTTGACGTCTTCCATCGGAGAAGTGTCATTTTGTTTCGGGGGTGCGCCCTAATTTCAAAGCAACCAAGAAACATGTTGGCGGTGGAATTCTTTTTATCTGTGGCGTTGATAATCTAGATATTTCGTAGACTGGCTTTAGAATCTTCATTCGTTTTCGATCAAGACATTAACGGGGAAGATTTGTTTATGCAAGATCGCCCAAAACAAGACTGAAAAGCCACTCGAGGTTAAGTGCTAGTGAAATAAGAGGATAGAGAGGGACTCAGGAAGGCCGGAGAAAGGAATTAACATTCCTTATGGCAAGATCATAGGCAGGGGGAAAGCAAGAACCAGGAAGGGAATTCCAGGTAGAGGCAGAACGAGGGAAGAAGCCGTTCCGATACCTCTCCGTTCTACACCTCGGTACAGATAGAGTGTGTGGGTGAGATGAGACAAACAGCCTGGTTGCTCGCTTAAAATGTCCTGAATGCATGGGGGGACCAGATCGGCAAGAGCTGAGGAACACCTTCCATAGCAATATCGGTAGGGGAGGCTCAGGGAGTCCACCGTCCTACGATATACAAACAGTGGCGATATTGAATCAAGGAATGCACAGGGTCCCAATGCTGGACATTAATAAGATTTACCTCACAGGTTAAAGTCTTTAAGCTATAGACCAATTCGAGGAATCCTTTCCCGAAGCCACCATAACTGGGGGGCACTGCACGACAACCCCATGTGTGTGTCTATCACTCAGATCAGGTGACTGATACATTTAGTAGGCTATACACAAAGGGGTTGGTGTGTGAAGAGCCCCCAGACATGGCCGCGTCCACGTATAACGGGGGTCAAATCGGTCTATTGTAAGAAACTTGCAATAGATTAGGCAAACATATATAAGAAATAATCCAGTGGTCGATTTCAGGAAACTCATCGTAACTTACGATCAACCACAAGACGGTGAGCGATGCACAGAAACCATACGGGGTGTCACAACTAACGATTGGTTGCCATTCGTAAGTTGAGTTACGATGCATTGTAAACCTTTGTGAAATCCACCCCTGGGATGCACAGCCGGTATAGGAAGGCTTGTTTGAGAGGAAGACCATTTTGGCGCATCGCAAAGTTTACATATACAGTTGGAAAGAATACAAGTTGATGAATGGCCTGACCCTCAGGCGATCGAATACATAGCAATTTTCCTCCCTTTTGTTGTTCTGTTTAAAAGCGGAAATTTGAAGGGGACGGGGGAGTGCCGGTGCGGGGTTACTCACGGGCCACTTTGCTGCCGTGTCGGGGAGAGGGATCGTGGGATAGGAAGGGGCCAAATGGGGGCCCCCGCTGCGGTCAATCTTTGTCACGGCCGGCGCTTCCGGGCTTCACGGCCAAGATCACGGGCTATCAGAGAAGAAGCTGGCCAAATCTCATACAAGGGATTGGTTTCAATATCAACTCCATAAGATTGACGGACAGGAACAAAAGTGACCGCAAAACAACGAGACCAATTTCGGTGAGGACTTGCTCACGAGTCGGACGTTTTCCTATATCGGCAGCGTGCAGTTCTGCCACTCCGTAACACGCAAAACCCTGCATGCTAACTGATTCCTGACAGTTACAAGTTATACAACGACCAAAATACGAATCTTGAAACTCAAGAGGGCCTGACGTTTCGATCCTACTAGGTTCTTTCTCAGAGGCAGTTCAGAAAGGTCCTGCCAGATCCAAAACTTCAGCCCTCTACATTAATGAGTCATTCACTGATCAAATTCGACTTTTTACAGTGGAGATTTAAACCAACGATGGGCAACATTTGGGCAACAGATATTAGCTCATCTATGGAATGAAATTCCAAAGGAAATCAGATTAGTGGACATCGAGTGATTTGAGATGCTGCCTTTGGGTATAGGAAACGAGGGTGAATATGTATGTGTGCTATCAGTCCACGCATTCAGTTATGATTTTTGTTTTCAACGTGCTTTCGGGTGAAATTCAATTGGGTTGCAATGGTAGCATCGCTGGCATGAAAGCAACACAAGAATGGGATACCTTTGATGATGCATGGCATACGTAATACAGAAAGTGGTATCCGATATCGTTCATCTGTTTGCGCACGATCCCACTGGTATAACGGCCGGAAATACCACGCAAGCCAATGGGAATTGGCTGCAGCCCTTGTGGCTAACGGCGTCTATAGACTCGTGCACAATTTGAAGCCGCAGCCGAACGGTTTCGGACAGGGCTAGCGACTATTACAATTGCAACGATGGTCGCTCGTTCTCTTTCTGTTGTTCTTCACTCACCGTATTGTGTTGCGTCCGACACCAGAGGCAACGCCCTCATCGGCCGCTGCCAGTACGGCATGTGGCCTGCGGTAGGCCCGGTCCCACGGTGGCAGCCCTCCATCGTTAACTTGGTTCTTCAGCCGCCGATGCTCAAAAGCC
Organism: Luidia sarsii; assembly: GCA_949987565.1. NCBI lineage: Eukaryota > Metazoa > Echinodermata > Asteroidea > Paxillosida > Luidiidae > Luidia > Luidia sarsii. Next base: position 8,380,541 of record OX465109.1, on the reverse strand, counting down.
GCACCGAGATAGCACGGTCTGGGGTGGTGGAAGAGGAGAGAGGGAGAGGCAGATTCAGAAGAAGAAAATTGAGATGGTAGACGATAAACCATCCGCTCGAGAGGAGGCTCCCTTAATTCAACACAATCTGTTAATGCGAAGGATTGGCGCCGCTAATCAAGGCAGCCTGGTCGTGTTTTAGTGGCTGGTCTCTTGTAGATGCTTCCTCTTGTGGACGCAGAAACGAGCCGTGAAATATCAACTGCTCGTTTGCCCCTATCACGCAACAACTGACGTGTTCGAATCGACACCCAAAGTTCCCGTCGATGAGAGAAGAGGTGGGCGAGCCAAGGAGGAGGAGGAGGGGTGATTGCATGTACGTGCGTATATAATATGGATGGAGCATGGATGGAGGGAGGCCGCCCACTTTGTTGGCGGAGTAGCACGGATGACCGCCATCTCGCTTGGATGATGATTGCGAACAGACCTGTCCCGCTACCCCCTCCTCCCTCCCTCCCACCCGCCCTCCCTCGCTTAGCCCCCTCCTCCTCCTCGTCAGATTGATCCCTCGCGGGCAAACCTTCTTCAAAGTCCACCGTCCTCCCCTCCCTCCCTCCTATACTCGTTTTTTTTACGTCTTCCACATTGTCGGGAGTTGTTCCGTCACGGTTCAGCGACTCATCCCCCGAGCTGTACAGGGGAGAGCCCTGGAGATAATTGGCGCGGCTCTCTCTTTTTGGGGAGAACTTCGCAGAGCGGAAAGAGACGACTTTTTGAGAAGAAACTGGGCGATGGACGGTGCAGACGCCCATGCACTGTAGCTTAACTACACCAGTCACGGCGCGGACTTTTAGTTTTACCTTCTATAATGTCTCGCATACTTTCCGCACTTCATTCTGTGTGGCGGTCGTTCTGTCCTACTCGAAAATAAATCTGAACAATTTGAGAGGGCCTGACATTTCGATCCTTGCAGGACCTTTCCCATAGGCAGGATGCCTTTTTGAGGTAAATGAACACCGACATTCTGAAGTACACTGATTTTTAAGTGTTGGTAATTAACTGAGCTGCTTTTGCATATCCACAACAAGGCCACATAAGCCAATGTGCCGACCGTAAGTTCGATAACTCAGTCAGTGTTGCGGGGTTTCGTCCGAAATGCAAGTGGCTTCTTGGTGGAAGATTCGGCTGTGATCAGCTTGTCTACAGTCATTCTTGGATCAATGCAAGTGGACTCTTTCGAGATGGAGTAGGCCTGTGGGTCTGGAAAGGGCCGGTAACCCAACGTTTCGGGAAGTGTGTACTCTGCCCGTCATTAACGGGATAACACAGCATTGGTCGAGGCCAAAGAATAGCATCCACACGTTGTCTGATCCAACATATGTATGAAATAGCACAAGTCCTGTGAAATTTAAGCTCAATCCGCCAACCTAGTCTCGAGAAAAAAGTTTTGCGAAAATACAGCATTCAACGAATTGTTCCGAAAAATCGTTTAGATCTACACAACATTTGTAAGATCGAAAAACAGACAAATGTTCACAGATTTACATGAAACTTATACAGTTTCAAGATGGTTATAGTAGAACCCTCGCACTGAAACATTTATGCCTAAAATGCTATATCTTGGGTGAAAAGAGTAAAATAAATCGTTTACGTCTCACCAGAATCTAACTATTTTTCAGTACGGCGTTGAATGCTGCGAGAATTGGTTGGCGGATTGAGCTGAAATTTTCACAGGTGTGCTATTTCATGTATATGTTGGATCAGACAACGTTTATGGATGCTATTCTTTGACTTCGACCAATGTTGTGTAGGGGCTTTAATTAAGGAGACTGACTCCGAGGGACCACAGACAGAGTCCCCAGTATACACACTGTCCGAATCGTTTAGTTACTGGCTCTTTTCAGACCCATAATATATCTCCATCTCGAAAGAGACGCCTTGACTTGACTTGACTTTATTTCAAAACCAATTCAATGCAGGCAAGTAATTTGACATACATTAAGGTATAGTGTTTTCTGCGGCAAAGCGATAGATATTGAGTGGGGGAGGGGCAGCAGTAAAAAGCATGGCTTGCCTATAGTACAGGCTCCCTATAAAGATAGACACAGATAACATGAGCACACTCATGTTATCACCGCAAACTGTCCGCGTGCTCTCACCGCGCAAACCTTCAAATCATATCCACATATCAATACTGGGATCTCTTGTGGCCATACCTTACACTTGTAAGTCAATAAAACTTTGGGTGTGGTTCGGAGGTCGTCATTGTTTGTAGGTTGTGGGTGCGGGTCGATGACAAGGTACGGCGATCTGTGGGCAAAATTAGCGCAAAGGTCACGACGGAAGTGATCCGTGAGGATTTCAGTTCGACACAGTGTGTTATTGTTCAGAAAAAAAAACGGTTGAGCGTATAGTCGGGTGGTTTTACCTAAGGCTCTGGCCCTCTCTTCAATTGAGCACGACGACTAGGGCTCATCGCCCGAAGCCGAATTACGAGCCGCGTTCAGACAAACTTTGTCGCCGTGTTATACCCCGTGAGCGCACGTATATAGGCCTCTCACGTTCCTCTGCTTCCAATCTTCAGATCAACGGTACAGACGCCTCTCATATCTGTGTCTCTGTCTCACCCCGCCCTCTATCTCTGTTTCTAGTTCTCCATGTATGTGTGTCTCTCTCTCCCTCTCCCTCTTTCTCTGTGTCTCTGCCTCTCTTCCCCTCTCTCTCCCTCTCTCCCTCCCCCTCTCTCATTCTTTCTCTATATCCCGCTCTTTATTTTTCTCCCTCTGTCTCTGTCTCCCTCTTCCTCTGTCTGCCTCTGTCTCCCTCTGTCTCCCTCTGTCTCCCTCTGTCTCCCTCTCCCCTATCTCTATCTCCATTTCATCTCTCACTCCCTCTCCCCTTCTCTCCCCTCTCTCTCCCTCACTCTCTCTCTCTCTCACTCATTCTCTATGCCGATTTCTATGTTTCTTGTCTCTCTCCTCCTCTCTCCTCTCTCTCACCCTCTCTGTCCCCCTCTCTCTCCTCTCCATCTCTCCTCTTTTTCTCCCTCTCTCCTCTCTCCTCTCTCTCACTCTCTCTATCCCGCTAGCTATTGTTCTCCCGTTGTCTCTCTCTCCCTCTCCCCCTCTCTCTCCCCCTCTCTCCTCTCTCTCCTATCTCTCTCCTCTCCCTCTCCCCTCTATCTCTCTCTCCCCTCTCTTCTCTCTCTCGCTCATCTCTCTCTCCTCTCTCTCCTCTCTCTCCTCTTTCTCCTCTCTCTCCTCTCTCTCCTCTCTCTCCTCTCTCCCTCTCCCCTCTCTTCTCTCTCTCTCTCTCTCCCTCTCTCTCTCATCTCTCTCCTCTCTCCCCTTCCCTCTCTCTCTTTCTGTACCCCCTGTCTCTATATATCTCTCTACTCTATCTCTCTCTGTCTCTCCCGCTCTCTCTCTCTTTGCCTCTGCCGTACCAGACTATTACTCACCCTCGGACTCGGAGCGGCTGCGCGCTCCGCCTCTCCGTGACCTATGAAAACCAGGTTAGCCCTAATCCCCCTCATCCCGTCCTTTTCACCTGTCTTAATACCACTTGGTCCTCGGTCCGGGGAGGCCCCCCCCCCTCTCCCTCTCCCTTCCCAGCAGAGGGGACGGTCCCGGCTTCGCAATGGATCATCTCGTGTTGTTTAAGAATAACCCCTTGCGATGAAAGACGGGCGCTCAGAATTCATTCCTCGCGGGGGGGATGGGGGATGGGGTGAGGGGAGAGGGGGATGGAGGAGAGACAGGATAGAGGTTTAGGTGAGAGAGGGCGAGGCTACTGACGGGTAAGACTAAGACTAAGGAAGATGCGAAGGGGGTATCGGATGGTTTGGATGTCACTTGAATTTCTGTCTGTGGCGATGACGAGTATATGCGCTGCCCGGCAAACATCCCCCTCCCCCGTACCTCGTCTGCCCCCCATCCACCACCCATCACCCTCCAACCCCTATCCCCTTTCCTCCATTATACATCTTCGACCCCGTGCCTCCCCTGCCCCTCCCCCACCAACCACCCCATCACCCACCAACCCCTCTCCCCTTTCCTCCCTTCTACATCTTCGACCCCGTGCCTCGCCTGAAACAATTACGATCCTACTGGCACACATTACGGGAGAAAGACAACTCCCCCGACGAGACCCGCGTGAGATCTCCGAGTGTCTTCTCCAGCCAAGTAAGCAAATGTGTCCACCTGACGGTGGCGAGTGTCAGACTAACAAGGGGGGAGATAGGAGAGCCTTGCGTCTCTTGGACAGGTCATGAACCTCCCATTCACTTGGTACACTCCCTTGAAGACTCTTCCCCGGGGGGTTCCCTTCTCTGATATAGACGTATCATCCCGAACCGTACAATGAACTGTACATGTACATGTACATCCTCGACCGGCAGTACAGCAATGGCCCCGCTGTGTTCTGGAGTTTTGACATTCAAGAATGTTGTCCAGTCCCCCTCCCCCTCCCCTCCCCTCCCCTCCCCCTCCTCCCCTCCCTCTCCCCTCACATGACTGGTAGTCTGACAACCAGATTTGATGGAGGACAAACTAACTTTGAGATCTTCAATTGCCTGTCAGTCATCACGGTGTGTCCAGATTGTGTCCGAACAAAAAAAAGAACCCAGTCTGATAAGGCGTGGCTCTGATGAACGCACACTCCAACAGTCTCTCAGGGATTTTCACAGAAGAAGAAGAAGAAGAAACAGCTTGGTAAAATAAAAAATGAAAACAAAATAATACCAGTTTTACACCAAGCACCGAAATTCCCCCACAGGCTCAGTCTCTCCTCAATCTCACCACTCCCCCTTTCAGCCGGCATGGAAAAGGAGGGAAAAGGCACTGATTTCTTCGCTTTTTGGGAGAGGGGGTGGTTCTCGTCACCTCACACCCGGCCACTTCAGCGGGTCCGCTGTACCGGCAAGAAACACTTGTTCCCGGGCCTCCAAAAGAATCGCCCGGATCCTGCTCAAGCGTGTCCGACACACGTCGCTATGTACCCACTCAGAGCTATAGAGGCCAGGGGGTTTTAGGATATTCCCCCGACGAGTCAGACGAAAAGGAAGAAAAAAAAACAACAACGCAGAAATAGTATAATTTTGTATTGTCTCGCCTCTCGTCTAAAGGTGTGACCGTTGAGGTTAACCCCACCAGTCGAAAAAAGGCCTCCCTGAGATTGGGAATGTGTATTACAAAAAAAGAATGGTAATGTATGTAAAGAAAAATGATAACAAAATAACCCACACGCGCGGTCAGGGTTTTACCGGTATTTATGACAACGGACTCGAGAGTTTCATCGGTTTGAACGGGCCGGAAAACAATGGTACCGATATAATTATGCGCTGCTTGCAGGACCAATACAACATGGGGAAGATCGGAAAACATCGGTGTTCAGTTGTCCACAGATTTCCTTCTTATTTACACACTACACAGTTTGTAGATGGTCATGATAGAATCCTCATGTTGAAATCTTACGGTCTGGGTTACTGTACTGTACTAGAAATCTTCCCTCTCTACCTCCATGCCTCAAACATCGACAAATACTTTATTCTTCGCGAGTAATAAACTATTTCTTACACTACAGAACGGTGCGAAAACGACGGTTTTTTGGTTTGCCTTTTTTCTACTTTCTCAGATTGCTATTTGAGCTAAAACCTTCGCAGAATTTCTGTTTTTGGAATGTTTAATGGTTTAACACACAAACTGTGGCAATCCTTTGTCGTATACCGATGTTATAGGAGGACAGAACGTCCCATTTCCCAGGTTTTTCTGACGTTTGTCTGTGTTCACGACACAAGTTCAATGCCAGGCGTTTTGCCAATCGCAACTTTGATTGCAATCGTTATCAAAACATTGATAGCACACAATCGTTGCGACGCCGAGTAGAAATTATTGTAACAGCTCTGTCGCTTTTTTTCCAGAACCATGGTTCTTTCTGTCCAGTGTTTGAGTCGTGAAGATCTAGATTATTCGAAAACAATCAGAGGGTATCTGCACACACTATGTAATTGATCTTGCGTGATAGCTGGTTTATAATCTATCGGCATTGAAACTGCATTTGTTGCAAGGTAACTCAAGGCAAGCTGTATAGTTGTAACAATCCACAGACCCCCCCCCCTCCCCGAAAACAAAAATATCCAGCCAAATCAGTATTTCGCAATCTCCAAAAACAAACACTCCCTTCAAATAACAAATCAGCGGGTCGCATTGAAGGGGGTGGGACCGCCACTCTACACCGTCGACCACGTATCCCGGCCTTGGCTGGGCCAGCGTGCGCCCCAGACCGCCCGGCGGGACGGAGGAAGTGTCGTGCGGCCGTCCAAGGGCTTCCAAACACGGTGCGTTCCCTTCCCTCCCCCCTCCAGCACACAAAAAAGCCCAAGGCCTCGCTCCTCCGATCCACGGTATATATACTCTTGTCACGACCGTCCCTTCGAACCGCGCTCCGGCTGTACTGCGTCAATTATTTCATAATAAGCGTGTCTTGTTTCTCGAAACTTTCGTTTCGGTAGCTGTGTGTTGTTGCTACGAAGGCAGAACAACATGCTTCTATTACTAGGTCATGGTGTCGAGTGTCGACCATTTGCATACCTTGTGTACCGAAAACCATTGGAACAATGGATACAAAGGTATATAGAGGCAGTAAACCATGGAAATCGCTGAGCTTAAAATAATACGAATGTGTCCCGTTCAAATTTTGGTGAGAAATATTTAAGGACGGATGGGAAAAACCAGTGTAATCTTCTTTACATGCGAAAATATGACGTGTAGAAAAGGTTGGATTTTTTTGCATGTACAATTCATATTTGATTTGTCAACGAGGCAACTGCGTACGAATACGTGAAACCAGAGACCTTTATCGTTGGTAATTAGCCTCATTATAAACAGTGGGCTAAAACAAACGGGGGTGCACGGGCCAGCGGACGACGGGAGCGGGACCCGCGTGGGCACGGTACACCTCAGCGGGCAGCACCTGGTCGCGTCAGGCGGTGCAGGAGCGGGGTTCCACCCCCGTAGGATGCCGGGCCCAGCGGCGGTCGTAGCCACGGGGCCCGGTCCCCCTGGTCCCACCGTCACAAACACTTACAACAACAACAACCTCCCCAAAAGAGAACAGTTGTTAAGAATGACGAAAGAGACCACAGACAAAATAAAGTCGGTCTAACCGTTACTGTTAATCTTCAAGTGGACCTGCCATCCGCCAAATTTGTCGTCATTAATTAAGACCGCGGCAGGTTGTGCAACGCCGGCCAAGGGTTTGGGTCTGTGAATGTTGTCTTTGGACCAGCAGAGCCCAGGCGGGGAGTCCGTGCAGTATCCGCTAACTACCGGCAAACAAACAAGCCGTTCTGCTTGTTGCACGGGGCAGTGATGGATCACGTCTCGTGGACGAGAAACGATTGGCGGTCATACAGTTGCTGCTGATGTTGTTGTTGTTTTTCCCTACTTCCTAAATTAAGGTCCACCTTGGATGAGACCGTGCTGATTTAACCTTAACATTTCATCTTATGAGATATAAAAGACATCCAAAATATAAACATTTCGGTCCCCATAACCTTTCTCCACTGAGGTTTCCACCGTTGCCGTTGGGGAAAGGTCCTGCTGGGATCGAAACGTCACACCCTCCGGCCTTCATATTTTGGTTTGCATTTTAGTCATTTTAGTCAGTAAGAGGTTTGCACCATTTGTGTACTCTACTCTGGGGTAGAAACCTGTGCAAGATGTGACGAGACTTAGCCTCGAGAAATGAGGAGTAGTGTACGTCGAGTATAGGGCAAACCCTATATGAATATATAGACAACTCCCACACTCGACACATAGATGTCCACTTACACAGTTTGTACATAGTCATAACAGAATCCCCATCCCCTGTCTTACGGTCTTGGATGCTGTACTTCTCGAGAAATCTTCACTCCTTCACAAACCTTCGCAGGATTTCTTTTTTGGAATGTTTAATGGTTTAACTCACAAACTTTTGCAATCTTTTGACCTTTTTCCATGTTGTATAGGGCCTTCAACTGTAGTATTCATATCTTAATGGAGTATGAGGGTCAGACGTGTCCCTCATACTAGCAGTACCATCGTCGAAGGCAGAAACAAAACACGTTAGCTTCGTGTATAGACATTTGTTTCTGTCTTTCCATGGGACTCACGTCCGATTCCGTGGGGAAGTGGAGTACGGCACTGCACTACCATTGCACTGACCGAATACACTCTCATAGTCATAAGTTGTAACATGTGTAGAGTATGAAATCGTCAAATGTTTCAACGGCTGTAGTAATATTGACGCCCATGTGAGGCTTCAGGGCCAAGCCACTTAACATTCGTATATCTCTGATATAGACAGTGATACTGAAAACAAAAACAGAAATGTGTTCGCATTGCATTGGCACAGTGGCTGATATATACATGTACATCCCCGTTACAGCACAGTAATGCATCATAGATCACTTGGCTATAATCGTCGCGTTTTTTTCATACCGGCGAAACTCGATTTTTTTCGAAATTTAGATTTTGGTGTTTTTGGTTTTTTGGGGGATTAATCTTTTACTGTGCACAGTCTTGCAGTGTATCTTTGAGTATTTCTTGAGATATTCCTTCATCGGAGTGACGAAACGGTTAAGGATCAACGTTTTCATATTTTGTGATGCCGTCGAATCCTTATTCGTCACTACGAAAAAAATATCTGTATGGGCCACATATTTTTCCGTAATGACAAACGCACGGTGACCGCACGCATTTACCTGTGTTTAGCAATAAACATGGGCCGCGCCGGGTACCAGCCTCAATGCATTTGTGTGTTCGCGTGCTTCGTGTAAATGTACTGTACACTGTACGTACACATACATTATGCAGTTCAACATTACTTTGTTTACGAATGATTCAGACTGTTCAACGGCCGTCAGAAAATGCACCCCAAAAGGTAAAATGCTCATTGAAAGACTTGTTTACGAGTGGTTTTTATCTCAAGGTTGATGTTAGATGAGTTAGGTCACCGGTTTTTTTGTCCGTCGATGCATGTTTTAAGTGTAAAACGAGCACACACTCGGTCCCTTGGAGCTTAGGCTAGGGGGAGCTTGGGCCTCGACTAGAACTGGGCAGTACTACTAAAGTACTAGTAGTAGTAGTAGTAGTGGTGGTATGCATAAGCCAACGTTGCAACGTAAACACACCCAACACAAAAATATGGCCGTGTATGGGAAAGCTGTCTGGCAACACTCACCATTTTATATGGACGTTAAAAGCACTGGGTTCTATGTATCTCGACGACCAACTAGATATACATGTAGTTTGCATGCCGTGGATTGCGTATTACCGTAAACACTCACTATAGTGTCAGAGTGTACACGTACACAATTGATAGGCCCTATACATGTAGGGCCTACATGATTATACAAGTATCTGGTTCATGTTCCTGAAGTGCAGCCACTGGAGAGTGGGATACGCGCTTGTAGACCAACACTATTAATTCTATAAGCTTGCACTTAAGTTTGCTTGAGGCATAAGCGAAATTTTACATGTTGTTTAAACTGAAAATATTTTTAAAGTAGAGCTGTTTTTAATGTATAAGGCCAATGTAAATGTTGTTCGTGCTTCAAAGGTGTTACTTGGATTTTGTTGAACTGACTAAATAACACACTGAAACTGATGCTTTGCTCTTATTGGATGTTCTCCTCAGGATTACCACACCAGGACCACAGACAGATGTTCATGTCAGGTGGGAAGATGGGACAGAAAACATTGTGAAAGTAAAAGAAATTAGGTCTAACACCTCCCACATTCTACGTAAAGGCAGCAGCATCCTCATGTGGTGGGCACCGGAGAGAAGATGGTGGACAGGAACAGTAATTGATTATGGAGCTGGCGGTCAAGGCACGAAGAGGGAGAGTGATGAAGATGAAGATGATATTCCACTTTCAAAACTTTGCCACTCTGTCCAAGAGCGACAGAGCCAAGCATCACCCAAGCAAGTACATGTAAATCAGTGCGAGACCTTTACTTGCCATGAAGAGGTGTGGGCAGCATGTACTTCTTGTCTTTGCTTGTTATGCTTCAAGCATTTTGAAGAGAGTCCACCCTGTCATCTTCATAACCATTTTGCTCTTCCAAATCAAACATACATCTCAAATCCGACTGAAATTGAGGTGAATCAGGAGGCTGCTATTGAAAAGTCATTTGACGAACATCTGGACTATGTCATTCACAACCTGGATGATATACCGCTCAGTCGTCTTTTGAACACATCAACAGAGTCATCTGTTAGTGAAGTAGTGCCTGAAGTATCTGAATATGAGGAGGTTTGTACAAGTGACGAGCTGATTGTCATCCCTAGGGAGAATCCTGAACCTGTGCCTGAAGCAAGTGCTTGTTGGATGAATGAGATAGAAACCCCCATGACTATTGAACCAAGAGTCACACCCGAGGAGCATCCTGTACCTATGCCTGAATCAAGTGCATGTGAAGCAGAATCCCCAAGTACAAACAGTCAGTCTGCACATGCACAACCAGAAGATTATGATGTTGAGGGTAGTCAACCAGAAGAGGTGTATTCGAACGAAACGGTTAAGAAACTTTCCAAACACAAGACTGCAAAGAAGCGCCGGAATCTTGGGCTGCAGTACACAAGTATGACGTCAGACAAAGACATTCCAGCACGTCGGGGACTTAAACCATCATGTAAAGGTGATTACTGCAGTTTGATGGGTTTTCACTGCAAATACTTTACTGCAACTCGTCGTAGCAAAATTCAGGATGCATACTTTGACACAGGGGATTTACACAAGCAAAGGACATTCATAGCGAGTCATGTCAAACATTCATACCCTAAAAAACCTATTGGGAGTAGAAAAAAGAGAACACTTGAATATTTTCTTCCTGATGAGAAGGGAACTCGCCAAAGGGTGTGTCGATTGCTGTTTCTGAACACCCTTGGCATAAGTGAGCGCCAGGTTAGAACATCTCTAAGCAAGATTAATGCAGAAGGGGTACTAGAGTGTGAAAAACGCGGCGGAATGTCTAAATGCAGACAAAGCAAAAATGAATCACTTAGAGAGTCTGTTAAAGCACACATTATGAGATTCCCTCGTACTGAGTCACATTATTGTAGAAAAAATAACCATCGTCAATATTTGGCATCGGATCTAACTGTTCAGAAAATGTACCAGATGTATAAAGCTGAAAATGACAACCCAGTTTCATTCAGCCTGTATTACAATGTATTTAATGCAATGGATCTTAAATTCCATCGTCCCAAAAAGGACATGTGCACTCTCTGTGATACATATCACAAAGCAAACACCCAAGAAAAGGAACAGCTTCATGAAAAATATGAAGCTCATTCTCAAGAAAAGAACAAGGTAAGAGAACTGAAGTCCGAACTTAAGGCAAAATCTTTGAAAAACAAAAAGCTGAGAGTTGCAACATTTGACATGCAACAAGTCATTTATTTGCCATCATGTAATAATTCTGAGCTCTTTTATAAGAGACGATTATCGTGTTATAATTTTACCATTTATGTTCTTGACAGCAGAGAGTGTACGTGTTATCTTTGGCACGAAGGGGTTGCATCGAGAGGTTCTAATGAAATATCGTCATACTTGTATGACTTTCTTGTAAAAGCTGACAAAGATGGTATCGAAGAAATAGCACTCTTCTCTGATGGGTGTGCAGGACAAAATAAGAACACATCCGTTGCCTCAATGCTGCTAACTTTTGTGAATAATGCAAAACATGTCAAACAGATAACCCTGTACTTTTTTGAAACGTCGCATGGGCAATGTGAGGGTGATTCAGCCCATAGTACAATAGAAAGAGCTTTGAAACGAGCAGGCAATATCTTCTTGCCATCCCAGTTAGCCACCATTATGAGTCTTGCAAGAAAAACACCGTGTCCCTATAAGATTGTTCAAGTCAATCCTCAGGATATTCTACACTGGAAAGAGCATGCAGAAAAACTGGGAATACTAAGAGTTCGTCAGACAGAAGAAGGTGAGCCCGTGAGCTGGCTCAAACTCAAACAAATTAGAGTACAGCACAGTAAGCCAGATACTCTTTGGCTTAAAATGTCCCACCTTGTAGGAGAGTTTGGCACCTTGAACATTTCCAAACAAAGACGAAACCCAGGGTTGCTAGCAACACAAATACCTCGTGGAGCATATACCACAGGTCCTCCAAGAATAGCAAGTGCCAAGTTCAGTGATCTAATGAGGCTTTGCTTGGGTCAGTGCCCGGTTATAAGTCATTCTGAACACAAGACATTTTACCAGGAGCTGCCTCACCATTAGATAATCTCTATTAATGTTCATGGGCAGTGTAAGTAATCACCAGTCTTGCAAACCTTTGAATCTTTACTTTATTTCTACATTTCCGAACTCGGTAAAAACGAAGATTATCTGTGTATTGCAATAAATACCTTAAATGTGTTTTCCAAAAGTTTTTAGGATTTGAAATTTCTTGGAATGTACAATTTTCTAAATGAAATGTAAATTTTTATGTATTCTCAGTTTTAAACTTTTGAGGAATTTAACATGCAAGGCTTTCTCCTAATTGTGCTGATTTGTAAGCAGTGGCCTTCAAAATATTAAAAATGCACTAGCAATGTGTGACATTCATATTTTTAGCATTTCATTGTAATGAATTGAAGTTGAGGCAGAAAATGATTGAAACTGTATTAAACCTTACGCTAAATACATTTAAAGTGAGTTGAAGTCTGCTAAAGTCTTTTCTTTTGTTGTCATATTTTGTGAAAATGTTTTGATCAGCCTGATTTTACTGATATCATATCATTAGAAACAAAATAATTTCGTTAATATCATTCAAGGCATTTTGCTTGTATTTTTGTGTACATCATGTACGTATTCGTCAATATGTAAAACAGCTAATTCTGTTTAATACACTTGACGTTTTTCGTCATACTGACGAATAAGCCCCACGAAGTGGCGAATCATGCACGCGGTAACGATTATGTTATTTTTCATACTGACGAACCATTTTAAACAGCTGTAACAAAAAATCAACAACTATATGAAATCCCCTGAATACAAAATGATGATCTGTGACATTTAGTTAATCCATTTATGCCTTTGTGTTTGTGTCTCTTCAAATATAAAAGTCCCTGTTGATCAATCAAAATCAGCAAAGTTTAAAACGCAATTTACTCCAAACGCGTTGAGGTTAACGTTCGCCGGTATGGACAAAACCCGACGATAAGACGGTGAGATTCTGAACAGGACGTGGATGTTAATTAAGTAGACGTTCCGGCCAGTATTTTTTGCGCGGGTTTATCGTCGGGGGAAAAACAAACTCTACTTGACCCCCTTTTCTTCAGCTGTTGAAGAAAAATACAGCAGTCAGATTGTTTGAAGGAGTGCAATTGGTTGAGCATGCATGGGCTTTCCAGCCGTTAGACTTAGATCACGTATACCGGTAGCCCCTGGTGAACGGGCTAGCGCCGTGCAGCCTGTGCTCCCGTGCAGTAGAGCCCGTATACCCGCTACTGCAAAAAAAAAAAAGGGGCCAACGCAAGATGTGCACAACAGGCTGTGCAGTTACGCAGGCTAATCCATGCATCTGCATGGCCTGCCGTGTATGATTTTCTTTTTCCCTTGATAATGAAATCCTTTTGTTGGAGGAGTCGCTTCTAATACCCATCCCACGTGGAAAGTAAAGACAGGGTAAGAGAGAGAGGGGGAGTGGGGGAGGGGGTTGCGAACTATATCGGTAGTGACTGCAGCTGGTCACTATTAGAGTTCGTGTACTCTCATATCCCTGGAACAAGCTCAGGAACTGAGACAATGGGATGCAGCAAAGCTAACATTTCCACTAGCGTCACCGCGATCTTATAGGCTGCATTGCCATGCAGGCTAGCTATACGCAGCCAGTCCGGTCTGTGCAGTGTCCGTGACTAAAATAGTTCCTATTACTTTTCTTCCGAAACCAAATACGCCGGCCCGTTTCTTGCAACACAACATTAATTGCATATGAAACAGACACGGCCTTCAGATCTATGTATCATTCGTTCAGATCACACGTTCTGTTTTACATGATACAAACTTTGCATTTTGTAAGATCGTTTTCTTCCAAACTTTGATAATCCAATGCCCAAATTCTATCCGTATTTTGTTTTCAGAGTTTACAAAATAGTTTTAGAAGTACTTGCAATAGGCCTACTTGCTTTGAACAATTTCTGGTCCTACTTGAAACAGTGCCTAAATCGTATGTTCTTGTCTCCCTAATTGCGTTTATTCCAATGCGACATTCTCTGTGTTTCAGTCTACAATAATTATTTGAAACTGCGTGTTAAAATAAGTACTCAAGTGTAACTAGCAAGTTATTCAAAGTCGAAATGCAGACATGCGTTTAGAGTTTGAACATATTTTACATGCATTTCTCTCAGCCGCAGCGGGCCATGTCAGATCTTTGTATACGATGCATGCACCGCGATCGACGAAATGGAATCATCAGCTCACAAAGAGGTTTTCACTAACTCAAGTGGGCTCTAAGTTTCGCCTAAGTGCAATAGAGTGACTTCCTGAAGACGAACTCACGCTCGCAGCTCTCGGTGAACGAACTTCCCCCGTCTTTCGAACTCAGCACTTAACACAACTTGCACGATGTCCCAATTAACCAAATCGGTTTAACAAACCACCGTCGACAGGATGCAATTCATAAACCATACCTCCCCATCAGACAAAAAGACCGAAAGGGGAGGAGGAGGAGGAGGAGGAGAACGAAGAGGAGGAGAAGGAAGAGGAGGAGGAGATGGAGGAGGAGCCTAAGGAGAGAAGGGGAAGGAGAGAGGAGAAAGTGGAGGAGGAGGAGGTGGTGGAGGAGAAGGAGGGGGATAAGGAGAAGGAGAAGAAGGAGATGGAGAAGGAGGAGAAGGGGAAGGAGAAAAAGGAGAAGGAGAAGAGGAAAGACGGAAAAAGAGAGAAATCGTGGGCAAATTAAAAGGGCGAGGCAGGGAGTGCTGGTATTAATTATGTAATTGGCGGTCCGTCAAGCGTGGAGGATAGTACCAATAAGCATTGCCATGCATGGCGAGGTTCATAGTGCAGTCCCCGCGATGGGGTCCATCCGTCGATGTAGAAGGAGCGACCCATATACAGCCCCGGCTCTCACGACACCGGCACACGGCCGGCCGCGCGCCGTGTTGCACCGCCTATCCCCAAGCCGTGCTGCCCGGGCCGTCCCCAGGTCCCGTGCTCCTCCCTTAAACGATCCTCAAGCCACCGTCCCGTGACATTCAATTAAAAGACAGGCTCTCTCTTTCTCTCTCTCTCTCTCCCTCGCCGTTAGGCCGGCTGTATTACATACACAACAGACCCGGTGAAGTTGTCCAGTCCGGAGTGGACACAAAAAAGAGGCGACAACGTGTTCAACATTATCGGCATTATCAGAGCAATGACTCGTTTATTGCGTTACAAAGTACCCCCATTATTTCCTTGATGGGAAAACCAGGCTGTGGGAATGGGGAGGTAGCCTACGGTAGCTCGACTGTCTTACTTAGTTCACGGCCAGAGCTCGCCTGGCTTGTGTGTGCGTCTTATGGATGATCGATATCGCGTTGAACCCGATATTGGCCCGACAAGGGGAACAAAAAAGAAAAACCAATTTGGTTCCTATTCCCCTATGTATCATTTTACGATGTGGTATATCGTTCAGAAGTCTGATGCATGAAGACCCTTTATAGAATCTAAATACATTGTATAAATACGCTATCTTTTAAAACCACCACCCCGCACACAAACATAATCGATGCTGTGTGATCCGTTGTATACCAAATCAAAGCGAGCAAAGTATAATTACCTCAAAGGAACTGTTTCAGATGCAAGTGCCTTCTATTTTTACAGTGATGTTTACTCATTTTCTATACCCCCTCCCCTCTCCCTCCTCCAATCACGCACAGCTTGCCTGTACCCCCAATTAATTAAGCAGTACACCTGTCGATATTTACACCTGCACTGGATATAGTTACCCCCCTCAATCTCTTGCCAATGCGTGTCCCATCGGAGCAGGCTCCCCGACTCCCCATCTTCCCCTTCCCCGTCTATTAAGCACACATCCTCGTCCTATTTTGCCCGTGAAAATTGTCCACTCACCTCGCGGTTGTTTTTCTTGGATCGATAGACAGTTTGCTTTTTTTTCTGCACGGGCAGTTTGTCTCGGCGTCAACGGGGTCTGATGATGGGGGCTCCCTCACGTGTCTTCTCAGTCAGTAAATTGGGCTATTCTTTTTGTTAACGAGCGTCAGGCAAACTAACATTCATGAACTTGAAGAGAGGAAATCAACTTCCCCGGTGCCTAACTCCTGCTCAGCGAAAACAAAAGCGAGCAAAGAGAACACGGAATTGCATCTCCTGCCCCGGTGCGCTGCGTACCGAACTCGTTTAGCTTAGCTTGGAAATGCGCTTAGCAGTATATAGCTAAGCGAATTGTGGTATAACTTAGCAACGCAGCCCTGCGCGCGAAACTTGCGAAGCTGTGAGCAAGTATACCGTTAGTGACGCTGAGGTGAAAGCGCCCGAACTGTTATTTCACCTGCGTGCTCGTAGTCCTATCGACGCCCGTTGCTCGCACACGCATATAGTATCATCCCAGATATTACACGACACACGCAAAAATCAGAACACCAAAAATATGCAATTTTTTTCTTTGGACACGAGCTCCCCAGCATTGCGAATGCCAATATGGGTCACGAGCCAAGAACACGTGGTGTCGGCTCCCCCCAGTACCCCCCTTCAGGTGGGCGTGGCCGCCCACCTTTGACCAGCTGAAGGTGATAAATGTCTCCCCAGAAATTGGGGCGACCATAACTCTGCATTCAAACGGATTCCTTGGGATACGGTACGGGCCTATTCAGTTGCAGTGCACACGTACACACTGAGTGAAACTCAGGACAGGACAGGGGGCTATGTGTCGCCATGCATAGCGTAAGAGACGGCAGCCGATTTTAAGAAAAGGTTGCGTGAGATACGCAACTTACAAATGCTTTGCACCACAAAGACTCTTTTCAGCAATGTTTACCAAAGGCAGCAAAAAGTACGCAACATTTGAAGTATCTTGAAATCGGGTGCTGTGCAGTGCATTCACAATGTGACACGGAACGGTGTTGTCTTCTTGAGCTATTCAGCTGAGACAAACTTTTGTGTGAAGCTTGGTGCAGTTGAAAGTTCTCAGTCTCCCCTCGGGAAAAGCTCTGGACTTGGAGAAACCAGACCAAATAAAGAATTGGTTCTTCGAAACAGGAGCGTCCCTCCAGTCAACTTCAGTATACTGCGCAGAGAAGATGGCCGATCTTCTGGGATGATGGATGGCCAGGGGTCAAGGGATAGCAGAAGTCGGTTGACATTATACGATCTGGAGCGACATGTCATGAATGAACTTGATTTGTTTCCCCGACGAGTGATCCCCGGAGCGGATCATGGCTGACAATGAGCTTCGAGGGTGTCTAAGTGATTGCCTTGGCCGTTCGGGTCCCCCCCTCACCCTCATTCCCACCCCAACCCACCTCACCTCCCAATCCCACACTCTCTCGATTACACCTAGGACTTGGCCTTGCCCGCCCGGACCGCAAGCCCCCCCCCCCCCACAAACGTAATAACCCCCTCCCCCCCCTCCTCCTCCTCCTCCCTGTAAACAGATCATGATAATAATATAGTAGGTCTGCATCTCTGACTCACATCCTCTTCTCGCTGTCTCTTCGCCTCCGTCCTAACTCATTGCCAGGCGCGTGGTGCGGAGCTGAAGATGGCCTTGCTTTGGCTCGGCGTACCTGGCAGGAAGGCTCCGCCGGCCTGTTGGCCACGATTGGTAATGCTATTAGGCGTGCACGGATTGGGACGATTTCCGTCTACACTCTGGCGTTGCGTAACGGGTAAACCCCGGGACCTGACAGGACCGCGGCTATAGTATAGCTACAGCTCTGCGGCCGGCGAGTTATGCAGACGCGATTGGCCACGGTCTCGTTCAAGGAGACTTAGGACCTCTCCCATCCCATCAGCCTGTATACCCGCCCTCGGGCCAACACGTGGCGCTGCTTCGTGAAGCTCCAGCGCGATGACGGCGGCGGGTGATGAGCTGGCCGCTGCGGATCCGGGGACCCGAGTCCCCCAGCCACCCACCCACCCCTCTCTCCCCCTCCTCATCCTTCGTAGCCGACATAGCTAGCAAGATCAAGGTGTTCAGATTGGCGCTTAACAACCAACCACCCCCTCTCCTCCCTCCTTCTCACAAGAGAACTGGGTCTGAGCTGCCTCCCCGAGTAAAGTTCACCTGTCAGGACCCCCTCTGGTTTGCATTTCCCGAGTCGATCCACTCAAGAACCTCAGCGAGCCAGCCGGTGGAACTCTTGCGGTGTCTCCCGCAGAGAGCTACAAGTTCAAAACCTTGCGCGGGGGGGGGGGATCGGACTGCGGCCTCGGGATCTCGGGCAGACCTTCCCCCGTCCACCGCCCAAAAAAAAAAAATCCCCCGTATATCATGCAAAGCCACGACCTGCTACAGTATACATACAGTGCAGCCTCGCTCGTGTACCCGATTCTTCCTGTTATTAGGACTAATAGTTTGGGCCTCAACAGGAGACGATGAAAGCCGACTGGTTATATAAGGAAGGAGTTTCAATCCCAATCAATTACCGCTTCATTGGCGTGTGGGGGAAGGCCGAGCATGCACCAACACAAGCAGGTGCAGAGAACAGGTTATTGCTCATCAGGTTAGTAAACTGCAGGTGCCCTCCTGGGATACTCCCCTCTCACTCTCCAGTCGGGGAAAAAAAGGACGAAACTCCCGACCCGTTTGGGGGTGCCTGCATTGTTCCTACCAGTTTGTTGGCACCTCGGACGCCAGGTTCACCCCCCTTTTTTCCCCCCCGATCGAATGTTGATTCACCAAATAGCCGATGTGCCCCTCGCATCTGACGCGATGGGCCCTCTGCACGCGATATCAACGCACGTTGTAGCGGTTATATAAATTCGAAGACAGAAGGCCTATGTGCTGAGACAATGCTTATTAAACCAACGAAGAGGACAAACCCCCTAAGTCAAACGAGCACAGGAAACTGGCAAGAGCAATAGCCCGAATCCCATGCAGTTTTAACAGATAATATCGCTTAACACAAACCGGGCTTGTATAAAACCAGCCAGCCCCATGATAAAGCTCGATCGGCGCATGCCAAAAAAGATGTCCAATAGATGGCCAAGGAAGAGAACAGAACACGAATAAGGCCTCTTGTCAATAAGATCATCGGTGGGGTATCGGATGATATGACCCGTCCGATGTCGTTTCCAACGGATAGCCATCGTGTATTTTTCACCCCAGAGTCCGGTACAATCGGCCTTCCACCGGGGGCAATTTTATCGGTCGGATGAATTCAACCGGCACTCAACCGATGATCTTTTTGACAAGAGACCTAACCCACGCCCATGTAACTGCCACTGCCAGCACGCCAATGCCGAACAGACACGAACAGACGTCTGCACTAGAAAGCAGGAGTCGCGGGTTCGAATCCCGCCCGAGCTGCCTGAATTTTTGTTGTGTCATCAGGCATCGGGCAAAGCACTGAGCACTCAAGGGTTGATGACGTCGAGCAGGACAAACCCGCAATGAATTACATTCTCCTCGAATGCATACATCGAGTTATATCGACGACACGAACCGAACACTGTGTGTTTAGAATTTGGGGGAATGCCCTGGCCTCTCCCGATAACAAAACAGTCGATAATTGCAGTCGTCGGAGGCAGGAAAGGTCGCGCTCGCATGCAGCAAGCCGCTGCGGAAAGCGAGCCACCTTGCAACCCAACAAACACATCTGTGGCCTGGCAGAGACAAGCCATCACCTTATACCACGGGGAAAGATTGATGGTCGCACCGTCGCACCAGGGATCAGGCAATAAGCCACAGCCCAACACGAATCATTCTCTCATGTTCAACCCCCTCTCTTTCTGAACTCCTTTCCCCCTTCTTCTCCTCTCCTCTCACTCTCAGAGCCACCCGCTTTACCCAGTCCCGACCGGCCCGAGGGGGGCTTCTGATGCGGGTTGACTTGCCCACCGCACGGGGTGATTTTAAGCGCCCGGGCCCCCGTCCCTCCCAGGGCTCTTCACGCTTCGAAGATTCAATATTTGTTCACTGCTAAACCGTTGGAGGCAAGCGGGGGTTGGTAATAGGACGTCCCTCCCTTGTCAGCAGTTTTTCATCTTTTTTTTGTTTGTGTGTGTCTTTTCCTATTTTGAGCTGGAAGCCAAGGGGGGTATTGCGAGACCTGTGAATCGGAGAGAGAGTAAGTTCCCCCTCTGGTCCTCTCTCACCCAGGTCATTAGACTGGTGGTTTGGGTTCCGAAACCGAAGGATTTGTCACTGTCTTGGAGAGGGGAAGGGTTGGCTTCCCTGGTATACACGCTGTCTGTCTTAGCTAAATTATTGCAGTGGATGTTGGAGATTTACCCCCCGGCCGGTCTCCAGTAAATTGAGAGTAAAAACCTCGCCTCAAGATCGAGTGTCACCAAATCGAAAACACATTTTTTTTGGACTGGCGGCGTATATGGAGTCAAGTCTGTGCTTCAGTTTCTGGAACTGAGTCTCCTCTCTTTTGCATTTCCAAATCGTCTCTCTCCCTCTTCCTCTCCCTCAAATCATGGAGGAAGCTTCCTCCATACCCTCTCCCTCTCCTGACCGTTTTTTTTTTCACAATCTCTCACTCGGTATGTCTGTGTGTCTGTGTGTCTGTCTGTCTGTCTTTCTCATCTCTCTCTGTGTCGCTATATATGTCATCTCTCCTCTCTCCATCTCTCTCTTCATCTCTTCTCTTTGTCTCTCCCCATCTCTCTGTCTCTCTCCACCTCTCTCTGTCTCTCTCCATTTCTCTTCTCTTTCCCTCTCTCTCCACCTCACGATCTTACTCCCATTTCTTGTTCTCTCTTTCTCTGTCTTTCTCTGTCTCTCTTCTCCATTCTCTATATCCCACTGTCTCTCTGTCTCTTCCCCTCATCTCTCCCATCCTCTCTATCTCCAACTTTCACCCTCTCTCTCCTTTATTTCACCCTCTCTCATTTCTCCTCTCTCTCTCTCTCTCTCTCTCTCTCTCTCTCTCTCTCTCTCTCTCTCTCTCTCTCTCTCTCTCTCTCTCACTCTCTCCCTCTCTCCCCCTCCCTCTCTCTCTCTCTCTCTCTCTCTCTCTCTCTCTCTCTCTCCCCCCCCTCTCTCTCCCCTCTCTCTCAGCTGTCGCCCCATTTCCCCCATCTCACTCCCTCTCTCTCTCTCCCTTTCACTCTCTCCGAGCCACCCCTGTTTGGTGAAAGAACTCCATATCTTCACGAATGATTGCATTGATCGAAGACAAAACCAGATCTCTATAGCTTATATCACACCGATACCGAGACAACCGAGTTGTATGGGCTACTGTCATCGAGCACCTCAGAGAGTAAGCGAGAAACGCCGATAAATTCATCAGTTGTCGCCCGCCCCGATAACGGCGACTGCCCCGGTTAGGATGGGCAGGGCTGATTGCGTGGAGGGACATCGGCTAGTCATTACCAGCCTCTGAACTGGTCAACATATTTGCATCCTTCCTGATAATTGGTCCAGCTGACAGCTCCCGTGCGGCTTGCCCCCCTCCCCACGACACACTGCCCAGTTTAGGAATGCATTTCTCCGTGAGATTCGCTTACACTTGAAACAAATTACACGTAATTGCTCCGGCAATCCCGGTCTGTTTCGAATATCAACAATGAAAGGCCGGCGCGATATGAGTTTCACCCGCAGTTGAAGGGCCCTTGTCGTTCGCTCGTTCAATTGAAGCTCCCCCTCAATTGTTCAGCACAGGCCTTTTTTTGCGGCACACGCGCTTGACAACCAACCACCCCCTCCCCCCTTCTCACAAGACGACACACCAACGAGGTCTATGGTAGGAATAGGATGTTGAGAGGTTGCCACGGGGTTCTATGGATGGAGTAGGATGGAGGTTGCGCTGGAGTCGTTGGTGGCGGTCTGTTCCTTGCTCTACGGTGACAGCGATGGTGACGATGAAGAAGATGTTGGACATGGCAAACGGTGCGATGGTTTTGATTGTGGTGATGTCGAAGAATCGGGCCGGGGACCGCCGTGCGTCAATTGTGACGACACCAGCGGATGATTGCAGAGATACTGTCAAGAGAAAGTATCGCAGGAAAGGAGTGCATTTCCAACGCCTGCTGCCTGCTGCGCTCCCCCCGAGTTGACAGATTAGGCGAGTGATTAGACAAGATAGACTCTACCTGTCCACATGGGCTCAAGCAACCATCTGCGTCCGGCAAACAGACACGGGCACGGACAAACACCAGGGCCTCGTGCGTATAACTTCGTTAGGTCTTAGTCATCGGGCCGTGCCGCGTCCCCCCCCCCATCAGCTCGGCTCCCCGGGCAGGGTGGCCCGTCACCCGGTCCCGCATCTGCCGGCGAACTTGCGGCTATACTTATCGCCAATCAGCGCCGCGCGATTTTTCTCCATTAGCGCCGAGGAGAAACGCGAACCAGTCGGGAGAGGATGCGATGAGATTGAGAGACGGCCAACTCGACGCGGTCATCTCAGCCGGGTATACCAGGGCTTGGCCTTCCGACATCTATAGTATAGGAACCCACCCCCCAACTCCGGCCCCGTTTTGCTTGCTTTCTTGCCCGCCTGCCTGCCTGCCCGCGCTGCCTCCCTCCTTGATACCACCCCGCTCGAGGGAGGCGGGTCTCCGGCGCGAGGGGAGGCAGGCAGGCAGGCAGGCAGGCAGGCAACCCCGGGCCCTCGCTTGATCTGAATTTCCGCCGAGTAATCGGCCCGCATTAATGCGCGCAGCGGCCCAGGTGCAAAAGTTACCGGGCAGAGAGCCGGTGCTGACAGTCTCGTAATTGTTGTGGGGGGGGGACTGCTAGACACAGCTGGGAGTGAAAGAGAAACGAGAGGGGAGAGAGAAAGGGAGGGAGGAAAGAAGGGAGGAGAAGGAGGAGGGGAAGACAAGAGAGAGAAGAGAGAGAGACACAACACTCTCGATTCAAGGACCGGAGGAGCACGACTCCGGCTTGTTGGGAGGGGGGAAACCATTTACCACG
The DNA here is from genome assembly GCA_949987565.1 of Luidia sarsii. Lineage (NCBI taxonomy): Eukaryota > Metazoa > Echinodermata > Asteroidea > Paxillosida > Luidiidae > Luidia > Luidia sarsii. The sequence goes on along the minus strand of OX465109.1, from coordinate 8,357,490 downwards.
CCACCTAGCCGTCAACAGACGAGTGCGCCCACACCCCTTTGGGTTTTTTTCTGGTCTGGATCTAACCATGAGAGGAGTTTCCTGCCAAAAATAGCTCTGACGCCATCGCTGAGCAAGAGCGAGGGAATCGGGAGGGGGGAGGGGAGCGAGACGGCTTGGGAATCAAACAAACGCCAGTCTGAGCAAAAAGGAATCGGTATATAGGCTTCCCCCCGAAAGGGTAAAATCAAGGTCATTGGTAGTCATTTTTGGAGCGCAATGGTCCCCTCCTTCATAATATCAAATTCTCGAGAATTGTACTCGCAGCGAGATGGCGCATTGTGTCACCTCGCGGGTGCATTAGTTGATCAATTAACATACATCTATAGGGATTGTTGCCTCATGTTCTTCTTAATAATGCGGTGGTCGAGTTTCCCTCGCGTGCGACCGACTGGTGATGCCGTCCTGGTTTTTATAAGCATCAATGGGGTCAGCAGGTTTTTTGTGTTTCCCTCCGAGTTGCGGTGGATTAGCCTGACACCCCCCTCCCCCAAGCCCTGGGTGGAGACCGGCCGCTCTCCTTCCGTCCGCCTTCGGATCAGTTCACACCCGCGGCCCTCGGTCATGATGCATAGCCGGCCGATGCAACAAAATTTAAATAAAAACACTCCCCCCCTGCCCATCCCATCCATCACCTGTCCCGCCCTCCCCCTATCAGTTCTCCCCCTCACTCTCTCCACCCCTATCTTTCTCCACCTCCCTCGCCCTCTCTCTCTCTCTCTCTCTCTTTATCCCTCTTCCTCTCTCCCTCTCCCTTCCCCTTCTCTCTATCTCGCTCTCTCACCCTCTCTCGCTCTCCATGACTCTCTCCCTCTCTACCCCCTCTCTCCCCACCTCTCTCTCCCTCTCTCTCTCCCCCTCTCTCTTCCTCTCTCTCTCCCCACCACTATTTCTCTTCCTCCCCCTCTCTCTCTCTTCCAATGACTCTCTCCCCCTCTCTCCCCATCTCTCTCCCTCTCTCTCTCCCTCTCTCTCCACCTCTGTTTCTCTCCCTCTCCCTCTCTCTCCCTCTATTTCTCTTTCTTCCTCTCTCTCTCTCCCTCTCTTTCCCTCACTCGCCACCTCTCTTTCTCTCCCTCTCTCCCTCCACCTCTCTCCATCTATCTCTCAGTCTCTCTCTTTCCATCTCCCTCACTCTTCCTCTATTTCTCTTCCCCCTCTCCTCTCCCTCTTTTTCTCTCCCTCCCTCTCACAGTCTCTTTTTTTTCTCCCACCTCTATTTCGTTCCCTCTCTCTCTCTCTTTCTCTCCCTCCCCTCTCTCTTCCCCCTCTCTCCCTCCCCCTCTCTCTTCCCCCTCTCTCCATTTCTCTCTATCTATCCCTCTCCCTCTCCCTCTCTCTCCCTCTCCCTCTCTCTCTCTCTCTCTCTCTCTCTCTCTCTCTCTCTCTCTCTCTCTCCCTCCCCCTCTCTCTTCCCCTTCTCTCCATCTCTCTCTATCTATCCCTCTCCCTCTATCTCCCCCTCTCTCTCGCCCCCTATCTCTTCCCTCTCTCACTCCATCCCTCTCTCTCTCCCCCTGTCTCTTCCCCCTCTCACTCCATCTCTCTCTCTCCCTCTCTCCCCCTCTCTCTCCTTCGAATAGACTGGCACACCTGTCACCGGTGAGTTGCCGCCTACCCCTCCTCCAGGCCTAGGGGCGCCATTACTCACGAGCGTAAGGCGTGCAAACCTTCCCCGCCGGGTATAATCGCACCACGCACCCGTGGCATCACGGGATACACGGGCAAACGCCAAGCCGGGGGAGGGTAGGAGGGTATAGGGGGTAGGGGGGTATAGAGGTGCTGGTGTAACGGGGGAGGGGGAGTCGGGGAGCAGAGAGGGGAAGGGAGTGACGAGAAGGGGGGCGAGGGGGATCTTTGCAGCGGCCACGGCCAGGTGCACATTACTAAATAAAGGTTGTTGTTAACTGATTTATATTCCAGCTCAATTGTTTCCTTCCGTGGCCGAGCGGCGGACAGGACGGGGCTCGCCGGGCTCTACGCCTCCCAGGCACGGCGCGGGTGACACACCGATCCTCCCCGACACGGGAGACGTCAATATTTGTGCTGGGGATAAAATGGGAGGGGGGCAGAGAGAGAGAGAGGAGGGGAGGGAGGCTTTGAAGGAAGAGGGGGCCAGCGATGAGACCATGCACCCCCACACTCCACGTACCCACTCGCTGAAGAGGGTGTTCACCCATGGACAGGAATACACACCCCTTATACAGAATGGGAGAATGGGGTTCATACTTATAGGAGACCAGAGTGTATAACCAAGGAGGTATTAACGAAACATGCCCGCGCAACACGCGCTGCGGAAACAGCGAAGGAAATGTCGGATTTGTTAATGACCTATCGCACTGGGACTTAGCCCGTTTGTCCGACCGATACTTGCATGCAGAGGTTGCGGTGGAATATCGGACGCGACTTGCAGGCGAGCCCCCCCCCCCCCCCCCCCCGCCGCCTGCCCTACGCCCTCCGCCACACAAGTATAATGTGGACAACCGAATGCTGGAACAACCGCATTCACTCAATCCTATAATCATGTGTGATTATGGGGTTTATGTGGGAGATACTGAAGGGATGCAGCTGATACCAGACAGAATTGCTTCTCTGGCCAAAGACCGCGAACAGTTGGAGTCTTGCAGTCGCCTGCTCTGCAGCCGAATGATGATGATGATGAATTATTGGGTAACTGTCTATTTTGACATCAAATGGATGCGGCCTCTGTGGGCTGCTCAAGGGAGGCTTCCCAGGTTCGGAGCAGAAGATGAAGCCGATAGCTATCCGACGATCATAGCTGAGTCCACGCTCTGATAAAGTCACTTTATTTCAACCGGCCCGCTCTATTGTTCATGTTGCAATTGTTAAAGGCATCGTCTCAGTTGTTTGTCTGTAGCACCGAAATGCACCCTGCCTTGTGCACACTTACACGATTAAATGGACGGTTTTTTACTTTTGGAACATGATACGTTAAAGGCCCTAAAAGTAAAGTTTACTTTTCAATTACAAATAATTCCTTTATTTGTTTCTTTCCATTTGTTTGACTTAAAGGCCCTATACAACATTGGTAAAAGTCAACAGATTGCCACACTCTGTGTGTTAAACCATTAAATATTCCAAACAAGAAATCCTGCGAAGGTTTTTTTTGCTCAAATGGTAACCCGAGAAAGTAGACAAAGGCAAAACACTGTCACGGTTTTCGCACCGTTCTCTAGTGTCATATATTGTTTATGATTCGCGAGGCATAAACTGTTTGTCGATGTTTGAGTGAAGATTTCTCGAGAAATACAGCATCTCAGACCGTAAGATTTCAACATGAGGATTCTATCATGACCATCTCCAAACTGTGGACATTGATATTTTCCGATCTTCCCAATGTTGTATTGGGCTTTTTCATTCTATCTTTTCGAGGATTGTTCTTCTTAAAATTTAGTGGGCCTGACGTTTCGATCCTAGCAGGACCTTTCTCAAAGGCAGGATTGAATAGTGAGTCCCTCTAATGTTTGAGAATATTAATGGTAAAACTTAAAAATGATAACTGCTGAATGGTTCCTCGGAGTTGTGTCACATGAGCCTGCTTTTCGGCTGCAACGAGAGCTGGGAGCTATAGCTTTACAAACCGATATTGCGTTTTCTAATTTGGCTGAGAAACGAACTTAAAGGTTTTGGGCCGTCTCTACCAAGGTGAAAATAATTAGCGTTTATTGACAGCGTAGTCCCTTGGATTTATGTCTGTATTATAAAGTCAATTCAATAACTACATCCCCAACTTAAGACTCTGGTCACTGCCACATCCCCTTCTTTCCTATCAAGATCATCTGACCAATTGAAGATATCTTCGCCAGCAGAAATCATGTTTTCAATGACAGCTGGTTTTGTTACATGCTTTGCTGCATGTTTTTGGCTTTTCCGCCGCTACTGCGCAGCGGAAAACTCTTTCCTTTTGTTCTTATTTTTTCCAGTTTCTTCTTCTTCTTCTTCTTCGTCTTTTTCGTCTCTTGTCTTCTTCCTAATGCGATTTTTTTCTAAGCCCGAAATCTAGTTATGTCTGCCTGTGTTAAGTCGATTCAGTGGTCTCTCGCTGTTAAACAACCTCCCAACTGTCGTTCCTCTCACTTTACGTCTGTCAATCGAAGAGCCTTTAACCAAAACCGAGGATTTTCTTCGAAAAAACAAAACCCAAACTCTTGCGATGCGCCTGGAAGTAGAAGAAGGAGAAGAAGGAGGAGGAGGAGGAGGAGGAGGAGAAGGAGGAAGAGAAGGGGGAAGTGGAAACATGTATTATCCATCAGTCGGCGTGATGAGCGGCCAGAGACCAACCTGAGCGATGCCAGACACGTGGAGGCAAACCCGCTATCCAAATAACCGGTGCCGACCGCCACCAAGTTGTAATTTGCGGCGTGGAAGGGGGCTGCAAGTGGAGAGGGTGGGGGTCGGTCGGCGTGGATAGAGCTAGATAGGCGCGTACGGGTCTCTCCCCTCTCTCCCTCTCCCTCTCCCTCTCCCCCCTCCCACCTCTGCCTTCTCCCGCTGCAGCCCTCACACCCGTCTCCCCCTCCCCCTTCCCCCCTTCTCCTCCCCTCCACCTTGTGGCCAGCCAAGCTCGACAAATGAACCTTTAATGCTCATTTAGTGAGTCCTCGGCCGCCAGTCGCATTTATGGCTGCCATCTGCAGGGCTTTCCCCCCTCCGCCCGCTTCTCGCCCGACACCACGAAGGGAATATGCCAAAATCATCAGGCCTATTAACTTAAAAAAGTGACAACAATCTTTGAGCCAGCGAGTAGAGATCTCCTTGTTTTCCCTCTGTGAAGACACCTTCCAAGGTATTTTTTTACCCCTTTGGCTTGCCTTTCTCTTCTCGGGGACTCTCTTATTTATACTCTTGGGCGTGAGAGTTTGGAGCAGCGGGCCGCACTCTGATCTGTCCCCCTGTGACCTGCTACAGAGTGCCTCTTAATTTCTCGCCTGACCGGCCACGAATTTTGATCATGGCCGTGCCTCTCGGATTTGTTAAGTCGTCGTCATCGTCGTCGGCGGGGGCGGCGGGGGCGAGTTCCGCCTCTCGGTGGGACCCCCTCCTCCTCCTCCCCCCTCCCACCCGCCCGCCCGGCCGGCCGTACGGCCAAGGTCTTTGTCAAGAGGCTCTCGGGTATACCGTACCGACGGGGGCTTTTGATCCCAGGCGGACTCTTGGGAATGCACGGAGGAGGGGGGTTTTGGGGGTGGGGGTCTCAAAGCTCGCTTTATAATTCCAAGCTAGATGAGGCAGGAGCTGAACGATTTGATATGCCTATTATAGAGTTCATTCTTCTTAAATAGAGTTTCATCTTCGTCCATCCTTGCCCACGGTGACCTAGAACAGTCTAAGCAGATCTTTTGGATACGAGCCAAAGGAAACGCCAACCCTCAGTCTTAAAGTCTCTCTACTGGAGTCTCAGTCTTTCTTGCATTTTCCCGTGATCGAGTGGGCATCTTCCCCTGCTTCTTCTTCTGCCTCTGCGTCTGCCTCTGCCTCTGCTTCTTCTTCTTCTGCCTCTGCGTCTGCCTCTGCCTCTTCCTCTGTCTCTGCCTCTGCCTCTGCCTCTGCCTCTGCCTCTGCCTCTGCCTCTGCCTCTGCCTCTGCCTTTGCCTCTGCCTCTGCCTCTTCCTCTGCCTCTTCCTCTGCCTCTTCTTCTTCCTCTGCCTCTTCCTCTGTCTCTGCCTCTGCCTCTGCCTCTTCCTCTTCTTCTGCCTCTGCATCTGCCTCTGCCTCTGCCTCTGTCTCTGCCTCTGCCTCTTCCTCTGTCTCTTCATCTGCCCCTGCCTCTGCCTCTGTCTCTGCCTCTGCTTCTGATTCTCACCTTGGCCTCTGGCTCTTTATCTGCCTCTGCATCTCTCTATCTCTGCCTCTCCCTTTGCCTCTCCATCTGCCTCTTCCGCTGCCTCTGCCTCTGCCCTTTCCTCTACATCTCCATCTGCCACTACCTCTCCCTCTCCCTCCCCCTCTCCCTTCCCACTCCCTCTCCCCCTCTCCCTTTCCCACTCCCTCTCCCCCTCCCTCTCCCTCTCCCTCTCCCTCTCCCTCTCCCTCTTCCTCTCCCTCTTCCTCTCCCTCTCCCTCTCCCTCTCCCTCTCCCTCTCCCCCCTCTCCCTCTCCCCCTCCCCCTCCCCCTCTCCCTCCCTCTCCCTCTCCCTCTCCCTCTCCCTCTCCCTCTCCCTCTCCCTCTCCCTCTCCCTCTCCCTCTCCCTCTCCCTCTCCCTCTCCCTCTCCCTCTCCCTCTCCCTCTCCCTCTCCCTCTCCCCCTCCCTCTCCCTCTCCCTCTCCCTCTCCCTCTTCCTCTCCATCCATCTTCCCTATCAACGCCACACGTTCCAGCTCTGCCTTCCTCATCACACGACCCAGGAAACTCATCAGCCCGACCCTCAGCTCTAAATCTATCTCCCTTTAACACTCACTCGTCGTTAACTTTTATCTTTTCCTGTTCTCACAGCTCTCTAATGTCCTTTTCATCTCTAATGTCCTTTTCATCACAGATGGTAGTGACCAAGCCCTGATATCAATATGTCAGTACAGTATAATGCTGCAAACAGAGCATCATAATGGGTCGTGTTAGAGCCAGAATGTATACCAGTCAAGTAGATCCATTTCTCGCATGCTTGCTGAATGAACACACCAATAGATATCGAGGGTGGGGTATACCAGTTCGGTCAAGGACATCGTATAGGAGATTTTGCGGTGACACCAAGTAGGCCTATATACAATGTAAGGTCTCTTAATTAAAGAAGAGGTATTGTGTTATCACTCGGGTTCTTTTCAGAAGCATACCTCTTCTTTAAGAGACCTTATCCATGGTGTCACCGCAAACCCTCCTACGATTATTGTTTCGCCCACCATGTGCTGTGAGTTACATGACTGAAACATCTTTTTCAGGCGAAGTGATCGGGCATTGTTGTTGATAAACCCTACAGCTCAATTTCTCTGGTAGACTCTGATGTTTCTTGAGAAGTCTTGATCGAGTTCGTCTCCCTCCTTCATACACAATTCCCCGGCTGGGGTCCCCCCTGCACTATTCAGCGGACGCTGCAGACCGGCCGTGCGCGCGATGACAAACACCCACCGCAAGACACGATCGGGAGCGTCACGGTGGAAAGAGAACATTAATGACACTCCATCACAAAATATTATTCGGAGCCGGATATCCGGTAAGACATGGCCGGGGGCAAGTGAATCACCTGGGCGGGAGTGGAGGACGAGGAGGAGGGGGGGGGGTTGTTGGCGGGGTGTGGGTGTCGGAAGGTGAGACCTTCAACTTCACTCTGCCACAATAGGTGCCACAGGCTGACCTTGTTTTCACACGTAAGGTGGGAGCTTCAACAGTGTAATTGTTCAGCCTGTGGGTGGCTTTTATTTTCATTTCATAGTCAGCTGAGTTCGACTCATCATTGTTATCATTCGAAATTGCGTCGTGATTTCTCAGGCCTTTTAGTGATCATCGATTCGAAAGAAAAAAAAATAGTAAAAGCCGAAAAGATTACTATCACGAATTCATTATTGCTAAGCGGAGTCGCGGGTTCGAATCCCGCTCGAGCTGCCTGAAATTGTTTCATCAGGCATCTGGCAAAGCACTGAGCACTCAGTGCTTATCACGTCAAGCAGGGCAAAGCCTCATTGAATTACATTCTCCTCGAAGCAACACACCATGTTATATCAATATTTGATATCGCTGTTGGACAGATTAACTATTTTGATGGCAATGTGGCAATTGGGCAGTTGTCAAGTCCAATAGGATATGGAAACGCGAGTAGCCCGACTGAAAAACAAAATCAAACTAACTTTACAATGTGGCAAGTGTATTGGCAATGGTCATTATTTTTTTTCCAAACCGCCCAGCATTCCAACCGTCAGGTTAGAGGACCATGTCATGAAGGCGTCGCGAAACATACGTAGCATTAGCAGTCCGCATGGGGTATAGTTGATCTCTCTCAAGTGGCTTGCGATAGGAACTTCTCGGCATCTACAGTCCTGCAGGAACCATGCCGATGGGTACATTGGGGACTTCTCGTGTTTGTTCCATGAAAACGTGGTATAGGGGGGCATTCTGACGGTTGCTTGCACTGTGTCCCTGATTACGGTACCTCGTGGTAAATCACATTTCGGACAAAGTCGACCCGCCTCCCCCCTCCCCCTATACCCGTCTCGGATCGAAATCTCGATTCTTGATTTACTTCGCCAGGGAAACAAGATATACATCTCGTGTCAACCTCTCGCATTTCGAGTAAGTCAAGACCACGTCCGTAATGTGGAAAACAGGCCAGATAGGCGCTCGTGATGGCCGAAAGTGAAGGGGTAGAGAGTAAGAGAGAAAGAGAGGAAAGGCAAGGAAGGGGACAGAGAGGGAGAGCGAAAAGAGAGCGAGAGAGAGTGGAGGGGAGGGGGCGAGAGAGAAAGAAAGGGGAAGAGAGAGGTGTGAAAGAGAGAGTGAGAGAGAGAGGGGGAGAAAGAGAGTAAGGGGAGGGAGTGAGAGGGAGAGAGGGGAACAGAGAGAGAGAGAGAGGGGGTGGGGTGGGGTGCAGAGAGAGATGACGGGAGACCGGTTGCACAGGATTTACGAGATCAAACGAGGAAGAGATTTATGCAGCGATCGAGTGCCGGCTCCACGCGGCATTCGTCCCGCCACGTCCCAAGCGATCTCTTTCCCCTGTCCTTGTCCTTGTCACTGCCCCTGCCCCTGCACATGTCCCTGCCCCTGCTCCTGCCCCTGCCCCTACCCCTGCCCCTGCTCATGTCCCTGCCCCTGCCCCCTGCCACTGCCCCTACCCATGTCCATGCCCCTGCCAATGTCCCTACCCCTGCCCCTGTCCATCTCCCTGCCCCTGCCCATGTCCCTGCCCCTACCCATCTCCCTGCCCCTGCCCATGTCCCTGCCCCTAGCCATCTCCCTGCCCCTGCCCATGTCCCTGCCCTACCCATCTCCCTGCCCCTGCCCATGTCCCTGCCCTGCCCCTGACCTTGTCCCTGCCCTGCACATGCCCCTGCCCCTGCCCCCCTGCCCCTGCCCCTGTCCCTGCCCCTGCCCTGCCCCTGTCCCTGTCCTTGCCCCTGCCCCTGTCCATTTCCCTGCCCCTGCCCCTGCCCCTGTCCTTGCCCCTGCCCCTGTCCATTTCCCTGCCCCCTGACCTTGTCCTTGTCCTGGCCCCTTCCCCTGCACATGTCCCTGCCCCTGCCTCTGCCCTGCCCCTGCCCATGTCCCTGTCCCTGCCCCTGCCCCTGTCCCTGTCCCTGCCCCTGCCTCTGCCCCTGCCTCTGCCCCTGCCTCTGCCCCTGC